>JAGDQP010071487.1:0-10628 GCA_022664845.1 Lepisma saccharinum | reverse complement strand
TTATATTACGGTTTCTTAATATTTGTACGTATGTCTGAGAGCGAGTAGGTCATACAGAAAGCGAAAAAGAGAGAGAGAGAGATTTATTTGCCTTAGCGTGCCTATTTCTGAAGTGATTTAAGAGACTTTTATAAAAGAATTTTATGGAATTTCGATTCAATGGAGAGAAATTCAATAATCCTTTATACTCACTGACGATAACAAGCACAATTTAAAAATAAACATCCAGTAACAAACGAAAGACATGGCGGAGTGAACTATACTCTCACAGAACTAGTTGCTGGTTTCGAAACATTTTAAATATTTAAAATAGAATTAATTAATAAAGTAAAAGAATTAATTGATAAGAGAGACTTTAATTTTAATTGCCATATTTGTTAATTTACCCTATAAAACACACTGTTGAAGAAAGTATGGAGAAATTCTGCCCATCTCCAGTTTTTATAATTTTCCGTAAACACTCTAATGCCCATAGAATGGTGCTGAGATCTTTAAAATGAGATAGAGAAGTGAATACGCTATATCTTTCTTAATTTTATGTATTGTTCTAAAACATATAGGCCTATATTTGAATATATCAACACGCTGTGCATCACGAAATTTTACTAAAATATAAACGGACTGAGTAAATGTGCATAAATACATAAAGTTTTCAAATAATATTGTAGGATTATCGAAATATGTTGTTTGTAAACTACACGATGAAAGCAATTTATTCTTGCAAGCAATATGCTTCAAATCCTTTGAAACATTTTTATCTACAATCGTGTGAGTTCGTTCTATAATGTGTTTCTCTATCACACATTTGAATCTATAGACAAGGTGGCAACGTTGTAATGTTTTTTAAAGCATTCAGCATATGAATGAACTCCGTAAGCATTCTGCCAGATTCACCCCCCCCCTTCCCTGTGAGGGTAAATCCAAAATTTTAGAATTTTTACGGTCTAAACTCGATAACAGCGGAAAACTCTATAAACACCATCCCAATTTCGACTTTAATCCAGTTTTGACCTGGTGGAATCCCTGTCCGTAACAAACAAGTACAGGCGATCTTCTTTCCTTACCTAGTTCAATCCTTAATGGAATTTCTCTTAATTGCACAATCTGTGTATAGCGTTATAATTATTAAAAGCCTAACTAGGAGCTTACAACAAAACATTTCTAGGGCTCATTTTCAAGCCCGTTTGCGATTAGGGTGAATAGCCAATTGAAATACGTGGTATAGTTTTATTACGTGTTTCAACTGGCTATTCACCCAAATCGCAAGCAAAGCAAGCGGGCTTGAAAATGAGCCCTCACACTTATAATGCAGTTACTGACAATGAGGCAGACGAAATGTTTATTAACTAGTTCCTGTTTTTAGCGCTATAAATTCATGTTATCATCGATGGGGTGAATCACATGAATTAATTTAGGAAGTGATACTTCTATGACCTATCACACTACCTAAATACCAAATTTGCTATAGATAGGGAAATGGTATAAGCAATTTAAAAATATTAAATTTTGGAAATTTGTCGGCAATACTGAAGTATCTCTATGTCCCGTCCCAGTATCAAATGCCAAGTTTGCTACGGATAAGTCAAATAATACGGAAACAATTGGAAAATTTTAATTTTTGAAATTGGTTGGTAACACTGACAACTGCGGCGCACGGAGTACCTCTATGGCCTGTCCAAGTAGCTAAATGCTAAATTTGGTTCGGATATTGCCAACGGTATGAAAAAAAAATGAAATAATTAGTTTTTAAAATTAGTTGGTAACACTGATAAACGAGGTGCTTGGAGATAGGGACACCCACAGTATTTTTCCATGGTGTTGAATAATGTTTATGCCTAGTTTGGTGCTAACAGTATTGAAGCAATTTGAACAAATACATTTCTGAGAAAGGTGGCAAAACTTACAACTGGGGCTCAATACCGGACTCAGAACACTCTATGATATGGCTCGGTACCTAAAGGACGAGTATGCAAAATTTGGTTAAATGAATATGAATATAATTTCAAAAACTTATTTTTAAATTGTTTGGCAACACTAACAACTCCGGTGACCTAGAATACCTTTATGACCTGGCCCAGTACCTAAGGAACACATGTGCAAAATGTGGTGGAGATCAATATACGCATTATTAGATCTGTACAAGTAACATATTGACAAAAGTTCAGTTTTGTTTATCCTATAGATAGGAGATTGTAAGAGTCATCTGTGGACTCTAGATTTGAGACTTCTATTCAAATTGAACCCATTATGTTTCGAAAATTAAGTGAAACTCGAGAACAAAACTCTATGTCCCATATTAAAAGATAGTGCATAGACTTTTGTTCGTGCATACGCCTCAAATTATAAAAAGAAAACTTTTGGTATCAGGAATTCGCATGCAAAGTGTGTCGATCAAATTCATTTTACACCCTGTATGTGGTAAATGTTCATTTCTTTATGCTATATGGGTACCCGATAAAATAAAAATTAGTTGGTAACACTTACGTCTAAACTTTTGTTAAGAAAATTAAAACAATAAAATCAAATAACACCTGAAAATATAAAGATTTTCACAAACAACTAAAACTTCCTGGTGTAAAGAAGCAGAATCAAAATACATAAAAACTAGAGGAGTACAGGGCCTTCAGTGTAACAAGTTAAAAACCTTCACAATATAAGATAATTGTACAACATAAAACTTAACAGCTAATGGACATAATCATCTCAAATAGACGTTCAGAGACCTGTCTCTCGAATATAGACCTACGTCTCGAGCGCATCAGAATCATCCCTTAGATCTCACGCCATGTCATTGGATGTAAAAACGTTGTCTGAGATGATTATATCCAGGATAGGGATCCGAGTGCCCTATTTAAGCATTCGTATTACTTTGAAAAATGATTTAAATAATATAAGTATGTAGACTAAATTATACAAGAAATTTTGTATGGCGCAGAAAATATTATATAGGACATATGTTCCAAGTATTAGGTGAATTGATTTTTTCACAAAATGCTGTAAGTCATTATTACTATTGGCTACTGAAGAAAGAAGTATCGCACATTAGACTACTTTTCTTTGTTTTAAGTGAAAATCTGAGATAGTGTTGCCCATGAGACGAGACGAGACGAGACGGGGCTGTCTCGCCTACCCTTGTAAAAATGGCTCGTTCTTCCTTATTTCCGCCTCGTCTCGAAAAAGTTATGTTCCGTTTCGTATTATTTTCGAAACGAGATGAGTCTAAACATACACGTAAAATGTATCACCCTAGAATACATTATCAATAAAGTAAGTGACTTTTGGGGTGATTTTTACGTTTTCAAACCGCATTAAAACATTTTAAACACGTTTTTCATATCAAAACGAAAATAGGATGTTAGAGTTTTAAAAATCACACTTGTATGTGAATGCGTCAGAGATTTCGCCAGGATTTTTCAGTTTAGGGGGGAGTGTAAAATCAAAATTGGGAGGGTGTAAATCGAGTTTTTCACGGTTTCTATCGATTTTTGACCGTAAAATATTTAAAGTTGGGGGTGGGCTCGAGAAATTGGGGGAAGGGGTAAAATCCATCACGGGGAAATCTGGCGGAATCACTGGAGTGCGTGTTGTTCTTGTTGCTCATAAGATGAGACGAAACTTGAGAATGTTTCGTCCCGCTTGTTGAAAATGTTTCGTCTCGTATAGATGTGCTCGTCCCATCTCCAAATGCGGGAAGTATCCCATATCTAAACACGGGAAGAATATCGCCTCGGGGAAAATACTACTACTACTACTACTACTACTACTACTACTACCACCACTACAACAACAACTACTGCTACTACTACTACTAATAATAATAATAGTAATAATTAATATAGATTGACTTCTAGAAACGTACTCATTATTTTAATCTTCATGGAACATCGAACCCATTTATTTTGAATTTAAGTACTGCATTGACGGCACCCAATGTGAAAAAAAATGATAAAAAACTTTTTAAAGACATACTTTTCTTAAACAATTCGTGCTAAAAAGTAAAAGAAAAAATGTTTATGCATGATTAAGAAGAACATATACAGTCACTTTATAAATTTTTGAAGTAGCGCGCCCGATGCTTTTCATTTTAGCCATGCATAAACAAAATACTTTTTTACTTTTTAGTACGAATTGTTTAAGAAAAGTATTTCTTTAAAAAGTTTTGTATTATTTATTTTCGAGTTATTTTGGTGTTCGGATACTTTTTCTCAAGCTAATGTTTTCTGACCCAAATTCTAAAGTGTTTTGCAACCAGTAAAACCCAACATCGTTCCAGGCTAGTATTTATCTTAGGATAAAAAAAGTCTATAAGAATATGCTTTTAAAATATAGAAATATATGAAAGTAACAATAGAATATCGTCACCCGACTTCCGTCGTTTTGCAAAATTCAGGGGGTAGTCACGGAAGGGGGGGGGGGAATACTGTGTGTGCCCTCAAATGAAAATTACGATAATAGAAGTAGATATACCGTGTCAGGCACTTCGTACACAATACCTGTGGGTCAGTCCATGTGAAATTGTCCAACTTGTCTGCTCGACCCTTAAAAAAACGATATTTTTAAAATATTGATATCTTTCATACAAGAATAATTCAAAACGAGTATTTTTTTTATTTTTATACCGATGTATTAATTAATGGCAGCCATTTTTGTATTGCGGCGCATACCAAAATTTGTGTTAGCAGACGTTTACGGAGAACGTTGTATATGCGGACTCGCTTTAGGACATTCAAATGAAAACCATTCTTTGCTTTAAAATCTGCTTGATAATTTTAGTCTTCCGCATGAAAAAGCTAAAACGTAATCGAATTGGTCAAAATAAGGTTGGGCATTAAAGCAAGACAAATGATCACCCTATAGACACGTATTATATTAACCAGTCAGTTAATAGTAATAATAAGCTGATCATGAGCTATACATTAGTCTTTCGAAGTTGAAATTTGAAAGTCTGTCCTCTCAACCCGCCCCCCACCCCCCCACCCCCACACACACTTTTTTAAAAAAATAATATATAAATATTTGCTCTAAATAACATCAAGGCTCATGAGGTTTCCGGCATGTTTCGTTTTACGTCAATTATTTAAATTTCAGTACAGGAAAACACAAATTATCTTTCACGCACCAAAGTTCGTTTCGTACTTTAAGGTTAATGTAAAGCAACGATCTCCAACAAAAGATGGCAGCACTACCTCTGTATATGTCTAATGCATTTTTATCGTTGCACGAAATTTCAATGCTTCTCCTACAAATTCAAGCCTCAGAGACTTCAAACTTTCAGGGAAGAAAGTTCATAACCAATTCAAGAGTTCAATCAATGCGGATTTTTAATTTATTTTTTGTTCATTGTTGAAAGAGCTTCATTGTTATATGTTTGATATTCATATACCAACAATCAAATGATTTCAACAATGAAGAAAAACGAAAACAAAAAATCAGCATTGATCAAATTCTTGAATTTATTATGAACTTAGAACTCTCTAGACTTGAATTTGTAGGAGCAGCATTGAAATTTCGTGCAACGATAAAAATACATTAGACATTCGTATATGGGGATAGTGCTGCCATCTTCTGTTCGAGATTGTTGCTTTACATTAACCTTAATAATGGATACAATTAGTTGTTGTTTTTTTTAATGCTAATAGTAACTGCAGGATTGTGTGCAGACACAATTGGGACATTATTTCGGACATTGCTCCAAAAGTGTCTGCACACCTGAAGTTGCTACTAGCATTTCTTTAAAACTATATAAAGTTTCCTGTCTTAACTCTTGCCTTCTTTCTGAATTCTGAAGCTAAATAAACCAATGTTTAACTTACCAACTCGATAGTTGACGGTCACCACAATTACGTTACCATTCAAAGCAAGCCAGGTACCATCAAACTGAGAAGCATCTGCAAAATTAAACCCTTCGCCTGGTATCCACATCATCGTAGCGCGAGGTTCCTCACTAAGGACAGCAGGAACATAGATATTGAGGTAGAGACAATCCTCACTTCTCGCAGAAGTGCCTCGAGCAAAGATCTGAGAATACATCACTTTATCTAAGTGCTGAGGCTGCTGGCAAGCTGGGCCAAAGTCCATGGCTTCCACTACAGTTGTTCTATCTGTCACTGCATATGTCCGTGGTCTTTTAAACCTTTCGACTTCACCATATTTGACACCTAAGTATTGCCAAACATCACCAAATTGTGTCGTAACAAGTTTTCCTTTTAAATTGCCCGACGTAGTGGGCAAATGTTTGGCAGAGTCAACAACGAGCCCTAATAAACCTATGAATAAAACTGTAGCCTTCATTTGTCCGTTATAAAATCACCAAAGAGACACTTCCAAAAAAAATCCAAAAAAACAAAAATCTCACATAGGAACCAAAAGAAGTTGTTTAAGAAACGGAAACAAACAGGAAAATAGGTCTAACGCCTTATGGTGTTTTCAGTTACGTCTTGTTGCTTTGTACTTGGGCGGAACATCGTCAGCGAATTTATTGAAATGCTTCTCTCTCTCTTTTTTTCCTTTCTTGTTAAATGATTAACAAGGTGAAATTTAAGACGTTTCATCGTTATTGAAGTTCATTCAGAGGTCGCTCCACTCTCTGGCAGACGTCATCGATAAAATATGTGCAGAACAACTGTTTCCTTTAATTCCTAGTGACCCGTCGTCCGATATTAATCCTTGCTTCTGATGTAATAATAATGAAACCGAGTTTTATTAACGTGATATGAATAGCTTATGCAGAAAACGTTTATGGGGCAATTTAAAATATAAACTACAATTTTGTTCAATAAAAACATTTATTATTATTATTATTATTATTATTATTATTATTATTATTATTATTATTATTATTATTATTATTATTATTATTATTATTATTAAGAAACGCATATCTTTTCCCATATCTTTAACCTGAGAGATGAAAAAGCAACGTATCTTTACGTTTCGATACGCATAGACTCCTCCCGAGCCACCGTAGCTCAGTGATAGAGCGTTCGTGTAGCATTCGGGAGGTCGTGGTTTCGATCCCAGTGGACGACTACCTGGCTGAGTTTTTTCCAGGGTTTTTGCTCAGGGTCACACCAGCCAAATTTTGGAATAGCACCTTTAGCAAAGGCCCTGGCCGACTCCTTTTCCCTCCCCTAGCCCGGCCTGAGCTTTAGACGCCTAATGGCCATAAAGAAAATTCAAAATTTAAAATTCACTGCTCATATAAAAAAATCAATTAAGTAATATAGTGGCAAAACTTTGATATTTTTATAAACATTTTCATTTTTATTCATATTCTAATGATTTTGGTATAGTAGAAATTTCTCGCGGAAATTCGGCAGTTCAGCTGTGTTTAAGATTGATTTAACCCCTAGAAGTGCTAACAAGTATTCAGGGGAATATGTTTAGTGCTGCCGACGAGACGAGATTTAGACTGTTTCGTCTCGAAAACATCTTGTCCAGAGAGTGTCTCGTCTCGAGAAGATGTATACTTTGCATTACGTGAGCTCTGTCTCGTCTCGTTTTCTATAGCCGCTTCTATATCGTCTCGTCTCGTCTCGTGACAACCCAAAATATATTTGTACTTGACTCCCCGCTTATTGTAATCTGTGTGTTGAGAACGACTATTTCCGAACACGGAAGTTGTATTTCAAGACTGACAGTGTGAAAGTTCGTTCTATAACTATCTGTTAGCTGCGTTATATGTTATTAGGGGGTGTCTATTAGAAAAACAATGAGTTTGCACTCCTAACAAGTACTATACAATAGCAGCTAACAACTAAGAAAGTATCAATCCAAAAGCACAAATAATTCGGTGGGCCGACGTCGAGCCTTTGACGACAAAATCCGTGCCGACGACGACCCAATGACTGGATGTTGCACAAAACCCGACGTTCAGCCGACCAGGCCGGGCTGACGTAGAGCCGCCAAATTCCTAACTTCCACCCACCGAATTCGAAACGAAAACAGCATGACCTCGGGGTGACCGAGATGTTAGAGTGCTCGCTTTATGTGTGCGTCGTCACGGGTTTAAATCTTGCCGGTGTGAATTCAACGGAGTGGCTCGGAGCCCACTTTACAAAAAAATATTGGTCCCGTCCATAGAAAATCACCATTTAGGACGTTAATAACAATTAACTCACTCACCAAAACATATTTATTTTCAGTTGGCGAAAATAGAGAATTGACTCTGTTGATGGATGGTGATTGACTACCGGTATATATATCAGCTTATCCCATAAATAATGTTGTATTTTTACATCGTGAGGAAAACAACGATAACTTACCTGGAGCACTACCATTAGTCAGGAAAATAGTCTCCATCGGACTCGACAACACTCTGTTACCTGTCAACTAGTTCGTGAATGCCCCGCTAAAAGAAATCACCGGTTTTGCAGGCAAAGAACTGGATCACTGTTCGTCGTACGTCATCCTTATTTTGCAGGGTTTTGCCCGGAAATGTGGTTTTGCAGGCTGCGAAAAAGACAGTAGTCTATTGGTGGAAGATGTGGTGAAAATGCCTGGTGGGAGAGTTTCTCTCCGCCACATTCCTCGATCTCAGCACAGGTTCTTCTTGCCGTGTGTGGGTATGCGTTATCACCGTGAATGAGCACACCCTTGCGATTAACCAGAGCAGGACATTTCTTCAACGATGCAGTCCGTAGGCGTTCAAGCTGCTGACAGTAGACATCTGCATTGATGGTCTGGTTACTTGGCAAGAGCTCAAAATGGATTATCCCACGGATATCCCACCAAACACTCAACATCACTTTTCAGGGGTAGAGATCCTATTTCGGCACAGTTCCTGCGGTTCCCCTTTAGGTACCCACTGCCGTTTGTGTGTAATATAGAGGACTGACTTTTCATTCCCTGTCAGTTCTGCCCAGAAATGGCTCACGTCTGTGACGGGTGAGCACTGAGCAGGGAACTGCAGATGTCAACTCGCTGTTGCTTCTGTTAAGGCGTTAACGCGTGGTGTACCCATTTTCCGAGTTTCGACACGTACCCAAGGTCCTGCAGATGACTATGAACGGTCGAACGGGTGACATGGAGTTCGCTGGTCACTTCTTCAACAATTTGCATTGGATTTGCCTCCACCGCCGCTCGCAAGGGCATCATTGTCCAATTGCACAGGTCTCCGTTCTCGTGGCTTATTGGTGAGGCTGGTGTCCCCAGACTGAAACCTCTGGTACCATCTCTAGCACTTTCGCACATCCACAGCACCCTGACCATATACAGCATTGATGTTTCGTGCCGCTGCGCTGGCTGGATGTCCCTGGTGGAATTCAAACATCATGACATGCTATATGTGATCCTCCGACACTGAGATGATCAAACACAAGCCACACTTTCAAAACCTGGAGAAGACAGTTCTCCTTCTACACACTGCTGCACAATCAGGTGCTCTATATGACTCAGCTATGGCACGTGCCGTCTACTTCACTATTCGCTCGCCAGATGGCGTCATTGCAGCGGTTATCTCATATACGACATTACTTATGGGAAAATTTGATAGAACGTGACGGGCCGAAGTCAGAAGTTACTAGAATGGCCCATAGAAAGTAAAGTTTACCAAAGTTTATCGAAAGGAGAAACACACTGAATCATGATTATTTTTAAATTCCTTTGTAGCATGGACCCATAGGCATTCAGTTTCATCTACCCGTTCATGTTGTGTTTTTGATTGTTTGAATTTATTTTAAGGCCTTTAGTCATCTGAGGCTCCCCGGCGTCGGGAAGTGGCGCCCCCATCGCCCAGTCAGTTTTACTGGCTGCAATCAGCCCTGGCAGCTGCTAACATCGTTGCTGCCTATGGGAAGTCCAATAGCAGGGCCACAGTGCTTCTCTATTGAGAATTTTTACTTCCCACTAGCGTAGGGGATTGGCGACCTCATCGCAGGCCTACGGGCCGCAACGTGATGCATCATCACATAGCCCGAGCAGCAGACCATCGCTGCTCGTATACGGCGTAGGGAATTGGCGACCCCATCGTCCAGCTGGCTTTTGCTGGCTGCAATCAGCCCTCGCAGCTAAACATCTACGCTGCCTGAAAGGAGGACCAGCCGAGAGGATTTCATTTACATTCACCCCATTTTTCATCCATTGATGACTCATTATTTCATCTCCTCTTGTGCTGTGAGTTGCGCCTCCGCGCAATGACCAAGGATGTGACAGGATGTATTTGCATTGACGATGGCCCCTGGGCCCAGGGGAAAGGGGGCGGAACCATTGGATAGCGCCTAGTTCTTAACAGCAGATTCTTGGATGGTCTAGCTCGTTGAGACTGGGAAGTGCGCCATTGGGGAGCTCTTCGGACCTTTGGTCTCGCCAACACTCGGGGGAGTGGGTGTCCCAAGTATCCATCAGTCGAGAGTACAAGTGATTTCGACGCCAAGTCATTGGACTTCGCCTCGATTTCCAGCTTGCTGACAAGGGTGATGAGGGTAGTACCCGGCAGCCTCGTTGGCTCCTCAGAACGAAGACGGAGAAGTGTGGGCATTTACGGCTTTCATTCACCATGGCTCCACCACATCCTAAAAATCAGTCGCCTTCGCCAAAAGAAAAGCAGAGAAAGAAAAGACAGAATGAAGAAAAAGTCACTGACGTAAGTAAGAAGGCGCATACAGCTAATGAATCTACCAGTGACAAAG
>JAGDQP010071486.1:0-10628 GCA_022664845.1 Lepisma saccharinum | reverse complement strand
GGTCGAAGGGTGGTGCGAATATCGTCTGGTGTGATGGGAGTAGTGAGGGGAGAATTTTCGAGGTGGTGATGTGTACCAGGTTGTAAGTGTGGGGAGTGTGGATTGGAGAGTATGTCGATGAGAGGAGTGAGGGTGAGATGGGGAGGATGAGCAGTAGGGGTAAAGATATCTTGAAAGAAGGATGCAAAAGCGTTTGCTTTTTCAGTATCTGATTGGAGGGGTGTGTTATTTTGGATAATAGGATAGGTAGTATGGTCACGTTGTCCGGTTAATTGGTTAAATTTTTGCCAGAATTTGGTAGGATGTGATGTAGTTGAGAGTGAGTTACAGGTAGATATCCAACGACGGCGTTTGTAAGCGTCAAGGTAGTTGCGGACCATGCGATTCCAACGTCTATGTTGTTCTAATGCAATCGGGTTTTGGGTGAGTTGAAAATCTCTAAAAGCTCTCCGAGATGCACAGATTATGGCTTGGTATTGGGGAGGAATAGGGGGTTTGTAAGTTGTTGCTTTTTTGTAGTAGGAGTTAATGATTGAAGATTGGCAGTAGGTCCAAAAATGGTATAGGAGAATTTGTTTAAGATCGTACGAGCAAGATTTGGATCTGGTGATTTGATGAGGATTCCATTTCGCGTGAAGACAATTTCCTGTATGTTTGCTCTTGGATAGTATTTCTGAAGTTGTATCAAAACGTGCTTTGGATTAGAGAATTTCGGATCAGCATTTGTGAGAAGAAAATTGAAGATCGGTGGATGGTCATTGCCAGGAGTAGAAAAATCCATTGCTGATGAGTCTGCATCGTTGTTGTCATGGTTAGATGCAACAGGAGATCTAGATCGATTACGCTGTTCTTTCAGTTTGCCAGAATGAAGATCGTCCCCTGATCTTTTAGAAGAGTTGTTGTCCATGCTGATCTTTGGCACCCTGTTCCCGTGCGAGTTTTCGGGGGCTGGAGGCATGGCCGAAGCCAGAAGAGAGGGAAACTCTCTTGAAGATGAGAGAGCTAATCGTCAAACAGTCTCAATGAAATGAATGAGATGATAAGAACCACTGTGGCTCCCCTAAGAGGCAACAATTCGTCCTCTTGGTGATGTTGACTTGTGGTAACCACGAAGTGCTCCACAAAACTCAATCAAAAAAACTGGTACTCTTACTGTTTGGCAACAGTGTGTTTCCCACATAGGTAGAAGTTTTTGTAGCAAAATCCTGGCTTTCTCTTGTATAAGTTCGCAGCTAATAAACACATCGAGGCGTTGAAATTTAGAGAAACAAAAAGGCATGAACATTGTCAGAAACAAAACTTGGTCAAAAAGCTTTGTATAGATTGAAATGGCAATTCAACTCAAGTATAAACTTTCAAGTATTTTGCTTCGCTACAATCAGAAACTCAGAAGATCCCAGTAATAGTATTATCCTGCCATCTAGTGAGCAGCTTTGAGTTTATCAAACTCCATACAATGTTTTTTGTATGGAGGGCCCCGACCCGAAGAGGAAACCCAACCAACTAATAAATTATCATCATCCGGTGAAAATAATGTGCCCCAAATTCACAAAATTTACAGATTTGTAATTTGCATGAAATCGTGAGAGAAAAATGATGCAACTGCGCAAGATCGGTAAAATAACTAAATAACACTAAACATTATTGTTTTCTCGTTTACCCGTTCATTGAATATGGTCCTCAATCCAAGGTGGGACCAATTTTATTAATACACCACCTTGACCAACAAATAAAATTTAATTGGGTCAAGGACGGAATTTAATTTAGAAAAATAAGAACGATAGTGTACAACAGACGAAATGAAAGTTCGTAAACAGTATTCTGTATTAGAATTAGCTACTTAGGGGGGAGGGGCACCGGCCTTAGAAATGATTAACCAGTAAATGATTGATACTGTATGAATGATATAAAATAAAACAAGCTTCAAGTTCAATGAAAAGTACTATCTTTTAGAACATTGCCAGGGAAAGAAATAAGTGAAAAGAAAAACAGGAGGGAACGAATGAATTTACTTGTTGAAGACTGTTTTTGCCTGGTCAGTTGCCTCCTAGATTTGACTACTGCTCTACAACTTTACTTAACCCTTGCAGTCGCAACAGCTGCAGCAGAGAGAAGCTTTTCTAAACTGAGTTGGATAAACTCATATCTAAGAAGTACCATAATGCAAATGCTTCTAAATTACCTGGCAACTTTGAGCGTTGAACACGATAAAACGCAGAAGGTTGATGTCAGTAAAGCAATCGACCAGTTTCTTACGTTAAAGAAAGGGAGAACAGTAAACGAACTATGCACCTCCATCTAAATTTGTAAATATGCGAAAGCTAACACTGTAAATAAAATACTGTAGAGTAGAGAACCTTGACTATTATAGTGAACTACACTGTGTTCAGAAATGCAGAGAGTATTCTAAAAGTAATGAAAGAAAGGAAAAGGCGAAAGAAAGTTATAAAAGAGTTTTATGATGTTTAATCCTGACAGCTGATATATTATTTAAATTTAAGTAGGTTTCTGTTTTATTTTATATTTTATTGTTACTTAGACGCGACTTAATATATAGGCTTCGAAATCTTAGGTTTGATCCTATTTTATCCCTGAGTAGAGAAATTTCGTGTTTTCTTTGCATTTTAAGTTTCTATGAGGCAAATGATGAATAATTTATAGGACCTAAAATGTCCTAATTTGTGGACTAGGACCTAAAATATTCTAAATTAGCTTTTGATTGTGATTTCTTCCTTTGTAACACGAAAAGTACTGGAAACAATAACTGAAAATATTTTCTTCCTGAGTGACGTGAAGTGAAGTCTAGGAAAGTGAAAACATTTCAAATATAGATTAAAATTATGTATTAGCTTCATAGCATTTCTAGAAAAGTAAAGTAATAACATGGATATGCTTATGCTTTACCAGATTTCAACTATCAGCAACAATTCCAGGTAAGGGAAGTTCTATTAATATTTTAATTTCGTACAAGATTGGTTAGCTTAAAGTTTACTACATAGTGTTGAAAGATAAGTTTCCAAGTACGTAATGAATAACGTGTTACAATGCAACCAAATGTAGGCCTAAGATACCCCTTTCTGTAATATAAAACATAAAATACTAAACAACATTTTAAAAACCTACAAAATCCTAAAATTCACTTTTTAAAATCCTAATTTGAACTTTTTAGATCCCAAAAATCCGAAGCCTAGTAATATGTTATTTTATTGGTTTATCTTTTTTTTTCGTCGAACACTAAGCGGGGTCCTCTTTCCCACTTTACTTTAGTCAGTCAAATGCGTCGTGCCGTTACGCCGTAATCAGTAAAGTATTTATATAGGTCAAAGGTATAAAGGTTAAACATTCTCCTTGTAGGGTATATATATATATATATAAGCATTTCATCAATGGGACCCTTATTTTTTCAGCGGGGAAATTTTAAATTACTCGGAAATTAATGAGTGTATGCGATTCAATTAAAAGGCAAAATTCCTCCTTCATGCTTTCCTGCATATAGTCAGGGCCGGCCGAAAGGAATCTTTTACAGAAAGCCAAATGAGTTTTATCGTCCCTTCTTCCACGTAGTATGTTCACAGTGTATTATCACGTTGTTGACTATTTATAATTTTCACGGACTTTTAAATTTAAGGCAGTAACATATTTTCGTTATATTTTTACAGCGTTAGTTAAATATTTTTAAGAACGGATTAACGATATTTTTAAATTGAGAATCGTTATATGCAAAAAGGTAATATGTTCCAAAAACCAAATTTGACAGGGAACACATAGACCTGAATAGCCCCTCTAAATGTGAATGTAAAAGAAAAAACAAACAGGTTTCGTTTTTGGATAAGGTAAAGGCACCAGTTCCCCGCATGTGAAGATGGATTTTGCAGGAAATGCTTTCTAAAGATTATGTGTACAACAACCCTACATTTTTCACTTCGTTAGCAACTTCAGGTCTCGTGAGTTAATGTAATAGCATAAATCTATTCGTTAATTTGCATTATAGTGATAGAATTAGGTTTCTGTACAACCCTAATTTTGCTCCAGTAGTCGTCACCCTAAATTTTGCTGTTTCCCTATAGTCGTCACACCAATGCACCAGTAGTTGTCGCCCAATTTACTACTAATATTAATTTGGAAAATAAGTATGATCTCCTCTTTTTCATCTTCACTAGATTTGAACCTATCAAAATAAAGCCTGCTTCAAAGGAAGAAGACAGAGAGGGTTTGCTAGAAGGTTCTCAGAAATCCTTTTTTCACAAACCTGTGTTGACCCGGTGGAATATGTACAAATTTTAATTTTAATTTTACTGACGCTTGCTCGAAACAGTGAGGCTATAACCATGAAATGTTTATAAATTTAACATCATGTTAAATTGAATCTATCACTTTCTGGAGTGAAAATTTTAAGTAGCAGTTGTCCACCTGTAATTGACACCCGTGACGAGCATTGGCGCAAAGTATGTTTGCCTTGCGCCAGTAGTCGTCATCTCCCAAAGCAGAGAAAGTTGCAGTCAAAGCACGCAAACTTATAATCTGATAATTGATTTTATTATTAAAGAGGCATTTTATGCACATGTTACTTCTACGTAAAACTGCAATGCTTCCTTTTTAATGCCCACTTGCTTAACATTTTTTACTAACAAAACCATGGAAATAGCAGGAAACACGAACTTGTCGCCCAAACACAAGACATTTCTACTAAACGAAGTAACGCATTAAGCATATTAATGGTACCGGTTACGTACGATTATAGAAACTAACTTGGTCTCTTTTTATCTCCAAACGATGGAAGGTCTTATTTTTACATGTTTAGTTAAAACATAACCACTACTGGAGCAGTGACGAGAACTCTGTCCCTTTACCTTACGACTTGGATAAGAAAAACAGGTTTGAAATTGAATTTAGCTTCCTTTTTGGCCCACAAATGCATTTAAATTTTATGCATATTTTTATTATGTTCTTTTTGCAAATTATCTTTACCGTGCAGTACTTTTGTGGCAGTTGAATAAAAACTAGCATTCACTTGTTTCTTTAAAATTTATATTATATTTATGGGCCAGACATACAGTTATGAATAAGCTGTGACATGGAAATTGTATGTGGCAGTCTTAGCCAAAAGGATGTTTATCTAATCCACAAATATAAGTTAAAAAGAAATTAAATGCTAGATCATAGACTAAACAATTACTAGACTCCCGTAGTACTTCCGTGATTGTACGCAATTGCTGCCAGGGAATAAAATAGCTTCTCTACAATGTAAATAATCAATAGCAATGACTGATCATCCTGACAGTGGTTTTTCCTTTTTTTGTTATTTAACAGCAAGCAAATTGCGGATATGGTATCCTTTATCAACATAAGCCCTGGCAGCCGCAATATAAAGTATAAAAAGAGACCCTCCACATCTACCTACAAATGCTTTCGAAGCTATTTTCGATGAATAATTTGTAGTACAGAAAAAATACAAATCTACATAAAAGTCATTCATATAGTTCGAGCTGTTTCTCCAAAATATGTTGTTCACGACAAGAAAACACTGAAAAGGAGGATATTTAAAATTGCGAAAACTACAAAGACAAAAGGATTGTAGCCAAACGATGGGAATGAAGAGGACTAAGATTATGTAATTTTGTTTGTGTTTATTAATACTTTCACCCATTTCGGCATTAATGCCGCAAGAACGATGACGAGTTCTCTGCACATTATCACAACGATAGACAGGTGACGATCGAGGATTGTCGTTGTCTACGGACAGTCCTGGCAAACATGTTCAAGCACAACGTTCTCGGGGGAGTAATATTCCCAACTGGGAATAAGATATTGTTCTAGCAGAGGCTTGACGCGTGCTTTACTTATGATTTCTATGTATAGCCAATAGAAATTTGTGTTACATAGAACACGTGCTTAAACATTGACTCTTCAGCCAAATCGCAAGCAAGACACACGGCTATCGTCTGTATGAAAATTCGGTCTTACTGTTTCTTGTGTTGAACGTGATGTGAATGCATATAATGAATAAAATATCTAACCTGACTTATTCTAACATGTTTGTAACATAGGTATAACGAGAAGAACGTCTAAACTGATTTCTAACCTTTGTTCGTGAAATGCATAAAATATGAAAAATGTAAAACGAAGCAAAACATATGAATTATTGAGAAGTGGAAAGAAAGAAAAAGTTGTGTTGTAAATAGGGTTGCCACCTTTTGATAAATAAATTACGGGACGCGTGGGAAAAAGTACGGGACAAATCTGGAGTAACCTAAATTGGAAGTAATTAGTTACTTATGTACCAGGATAATTTTAAACTTTCATAATAATCAAGGACCCACCCAAAACGTCTTGCTTGCGAATGCTAACACTCCAAAAAATTGTGGTAGTCCGTCTGGGACGCCGAAAAATGTTGAATTAACACTTTTCTGTAGCGGGTTATCAATTAGAGCAAACAGGAGGCGCAAGTATTATATCCACGTCCTCAGGTCTTATCGAATCGAATTTGATCTATGACCTTTAGGCAACTTTGGCTTAGACCGAAACTCAGGTCTTATGTTGGGGCAAGAGCTGAAACGAGTCATTTGGACCGGGTCTGAGCGTCGAGCCCTGTGATCCGGAGGGCAAAGCAGAGTTTTAATTTTTTTTTGCGTATCAACACAGTTTCTTCCAGGGCTGACCAGGACCCTCAGAAATTTTACCTACAATACGGTGGCAACTCTAGTTGTAAAAGAAATTGCACTGGCTGAGAATGGAACCCTGGGTAGAAGCCAGAGCATGGTATTCACTAAGTCAACCGACCACAGACTTCCCAACGGTTTGGAATGTGTAACAATCATTAATGGGATTGCAGTGAATTCGGGAAGGTAAGGACTATTGCTTCCCCCGAGTGAGTTCAATTCACACAAGATAACATGACTTAAGGATGATTCTAATGAACGCTTGCGTTGCTTGCGATTAGGGTCCAATTGAAACACGTGTTACATGTAGAACACGTAATAAAACACGTGTTGGCTATTCACCCAAATCACAAGGAAAGCAGCCCTTAGTGTGGAATCACCATTAGGTTCAAGGAGAAAGCTATCTTACAATTAACTTGCGGACACTTTTACCAGTAGCATGGCAATTAGAAAATAGAAGTTAACAAAACCTTACAATCATTTGCTGCTTCAGGTAACCTCGAGAGGACAGATTACTAAATGAACCTTTGACACGATCTTAAGATAATTGTTATAACTTATAAGGTAACCTTCAACTCTTATGACGGGAGAGGTTGCTCCTATCAAAAAGAAAAAGATTTAAATTCGTATGTCAAGTCAACAAAACAAATTCATAAATGTGAAACATGTGCACTTAAATTTACTTTATTCACTTAGTGAGATAAAGAGGTTTCATTATAAAACAACTAATCCCTCTGCAAAAATAATCAACCATGTTCGCTTACCTAAAGCATTAAATAATCACCATTGTTTTTTTTTTTTTCAAATTAATAGCCATGGTGAGGCCATGACTATCACCCAATTAAAGGTTACGCCCTTTCTGTGGGAAGTGGTTCGAGGAGAATGTTGGGATATTGGATTGGTGTTGGTCAAATGGAATTGGTAAGAACTCTTTATTATATATTTCATCAATTTCGGAAACATTACGATTTTGCATCGTAATCATCAATTAGGGTGGGGATGAATGAAATCATGAAATTATGCTGTGCTTACACGCCACAAACACGACATACATACTGTTAGTAGAGACTAATGCACGTTATCTTCCGTCCCCGGGGTATCTCGGGGCACTAATGAGAGACGAGATGAACCCAGTTAGTTGTAGATGGATTACTGTGCTTCAGATGGAATTATGAAATCTGATGGCTGTGGATCTGAGAACGGGGTCTGATAGGGAATTTCTGGATGGTTGTTGGGGAGTACTGTGAGATAAATGCTGATGAGAAGGGATAAAGGATTAGGGAGAAATGGAGGAGGGTTGATAGTATAGGTGGCGTCATGATGCATAGTGTCAAGGAGTAGGGGATGCAACATTTCGTAGTGTTTGGTAATGTAGCGTTGGCGTAGTGTTTCCAGATGAAATAGAATGTGTGGGATTGTAATGCGGGCGCAAAGGTCGGCTGTGGGGCTAGGTAACTTTATTCTGTGTGCAATACGGAAGGCGTGGCGTTCAAGGATTTTCAATTTGTTATAGAATGTTTCAGGGGCGGAGATCCAAGCAACATGACCGTAGGTGAGGACTGGGCGCAAAAATGCTTTATATGTATTTATGATGGCAATGGGTTTGAGGCCCCATGATGTCCCAGTGAGACGCTTAAGAAGATTGAGCCGGTTGTAAGCTTTGGCCGTTATGTGTTTCAGATGAGGGGTCCACGTGAGATGATGGTCATATGTTAAGCCGAGGTATTTGGCTGTTTTAGTAGGCTTGATGCGAGTATGATGAAGTGTGAGGTTCAGGCGGGCTGGGTTCCGTTGGACTTTAGATCGGTTTCTCGGTGGTATAAAGATGATGGCTTGGGTTTTGCTGGCGTTTATAGTGAGGTGCCAAGTGTTACACCATGTACTGAAGGCATTGATTGCAGTTTGTAAAGTTTGGTTGATTTGATGAACTGTGTTAGCTGTTGCTAGGAATGCGGTGTCATCAGCATATTGGTATATATGAATGTTAGATGGTAGATTAGGTAAATCAGAACTAAAGAGGAGGTAAAGTAGTGGTGACAGAGTTGATCCTTGAGGTACACCGGTATTCAGAAATATGGGGTATGAGTTGGTGTTGTTGATGTTGATATAAGCGAGGCGGTTGGTAAGGAAGTTGTATATGTAGCGAATATATGAAGTGGGGAGACGATAGTTAAGTAGCTTACAAATTAGTCCTTGATGCCAAACTTTGTCAAAGGCTTTTTCTAAGTCAAAGAGCACTAAACAGGAAGGTTTGCGGGTGTTGTAGTGATTTGCTATATTGTTTGTGAGGCGAAGGAGTTGGTCCTAAATACTGTAGCCAGGTCGAAATCCTGCTTGATAATCCGGAAGGAAATGGAATTCTTGGAGATGTTCATGGATTCGTTTTACAAGGATACGTTCAAGGATTTTTCCGAGGGTGGGTGTTAATTGTATAGGGCGGTATGAGGAAACAGAATCGGGAGGTTTGTTAGGTTTTAGAAACATAAGCGTTTTTGAAGTTTTCCAATCAGCAGGGATAAAGCCGGTGCGTAGAACGAAGTTGAAGACTGCAGCAAGTAGTTGTAATAAGCAGTGTGGTCCTTCCTTGATATGTTTATATGTGATACCGTCCATCCCAGGAGCGGTATTTCGTTTGTTTGCTGTAGTGATGATGATATCTTCAGCGCTGATCGGTGCTGTCAGAGGATTGTTGTCGTTGATCCGGTGATTTGCATGAGGTTGTAGTGCTGGTGCGTCAAGGTTTATACGATGTATCTGATGGTTTCTAGCTATGTCCGTTTGCGGCGGCGTGAAGATTTCCTGAAGATGAGCAGCGAATGCATTTGCTTTTTCCCTGTCGGTTTGTAAAGGTTGGTCATTTTGTAAGAGTGGATACGTTGTTTTTGTGCATTTACCAGTTAGAATATTGAAGCGCTTCCAGAACTTCGTTGGATGAGCGGTATCTCGGAGTTGGTTGCATGTCTTGATCCACTGTCGAAGTTTATATGCATTCAAATAATTATGTACGGTACGATGGAGTCGTCGGTGCTGTTGCAAGGAAACTGGATTGCGGGTTCGGATGTAGTCACGGAAGTGTTGACGCGAGCGTCTTATCAGGGGAAGATATTGTGGAGGGAGTTTGGGTCTATATGGTACGGAAGTTGTGGTAGGTATATACAGTGTGGATGCTCTTTGGAGAGTTGTAATGATAGTATCTACTGTTTCGTACAATTCTTCTTCCGTAGTTGGATCAGTAGTGGATTGCAGGTGTTCAGTGATGAAGTTACGATAATCGTTCCACTCGGCTAGGTCGTAGCGAATAGTTTGTCGAGGTGGGGTTAGGTTGGGTTGAGGTTGAAGGCGGCGTTGGATGGTCAGTTTAATAGGTACGTGATCACTGCCTACAGTATCCAGGACATGTATTTGGGTGCGGTTAACTAAGTTAGGGGATAATATAACTATATCAGGGGTAGTTTGGGAGATTGGACGGGTAGGTTTGGGTAAGGGTTGGAGGAGCCCGTTAGTGGATGTATTTATGAAGTTGATAAATTGTGCTTCCTGACGGTCAGATCTACTATGGATGTTGATGTCTGCCATAATAAGATAGGTTTTGAAGTTATCTGCGATGTATTGGAAGAATGGGAGTGGTATTATGTGTCCTGGACATACATAAATTGTAACTAAGGTGATGTATAGATTTTTGAAATAGAGTGTGCTTATGAGATGTTCAGGTAGTTACATATTGAGTACGTGATGAAGGCGATGAGGTATATTTGGTTTGTGTCCTAGCGCTACTCCACCATTGGCTCTTAATGCAGGTATGGTGCTTTCTTGATGATGAAGACGGAAACCAGAAATTTTACAAGATGATCTAGCAGTAAGATGTGTTTCATTGAGAAGGAATGCGTTGGCTTTTTCTTCGAGTAGAAGTGCTTCAAAAAGAGGTTTGTGTTGGATAAGTGAGCTGATATTTACAAATAATATAACTAA
>JAGDQP010071482.1:0-10628 GCA_022664845.1 Lepisma saccharinum | reverse complement strand
TATATATATATATATATATATATATATATGTATATATTAACATTTCTTGTGGATTTACTCAGGAGGGTCGATTTCATGAAGATAGGCTAAATTTTACTTCATGAAATCGACCCTCCCTGATTTCTCTCCTCTCTTGTTTCTTTTGCCAAATTTACTCAGGAGGGTCGATTTCATGAATATATATATATATATATATATATAATACACAGCCATATTCAATCCACTACTGGATGAGGCCTCTCCCGGAGGGAGGAGGTGGTCTACTGCTCCCACGCTGACCAGACGTGTTGGGAGAGGAGAGCCGAAGCCCTCAACTGTGATCGCTACCTCTTTATTCAGGTAGCTCCCCAATTGGCCTCACGACGCTGGGTGGACGCCGCACAGGCAACACCATCTGGAGTGCTGAAACGGTCACCCATCCAAACACTGACCAGACCCAGAGCTGCTTGACTTCGGTGATCTTACGGGAACCGGTAGACCAGCTCGGCTAGGGCGTTGCCCATATATATGGGCAAACACTTCCGGAGATACAAGAATAAACTTTGTATACAATATTTTAAATGGGGATAATGGTGAATTTCTTGAATGTTTCAGCGTTGCTACGCAGAAATGATGAGGGAAGGAAACATCCCTGGACGTAATTTAGATATCGTCTCAACATTCATTTGGTAAGACTAAGTAAAAGCAAGAGAATAATTTGTAAAATTAGTGAGCTGTGAAAAACATCTGTAAAAGTTATAAATTCTACAAGGAAAAAAACATGCTTATATTAGTATTGTAGAATCTATCAACAGCATTAAATTTTAGTCTTTCCAATCATTGGATTCCTCACGTTCAACACAACTTCGCATTGGATGTATTTTTGGTTTTTCTCCCTTTTCTTTATGTAAGCTTTGTATAAAAAGTAATGGTTAAACAACGTTTGTGATTATAATGCACGTGTTGGGTGTCACAAAAATAAGAGCGGGATTGGATTTGATGGTAACTGTGTAACCAGAAGATTGTGAAATATTGTGCATCCACTCACTGCTACTTACATTGCAAATGACACGCGCGGATCATCTTGCTGCGACGAGATAGCAACCCTGGAGCGAAATTCCACCCTTGACCCTGTGTTGCCAATTTTAAGAATTCGGTCAAGATATTATTGACAACAGGAGCAACTGGACTTTCCGTAACTTAGCGCGCTAGCGCGATGTGTTCTTGGCAGAAGACCGGTAAATGAATTAGGTGGCAACGCCACGGTTGATTGATCTCGACCCCATCACTTTCGATGTAGAATGTTTATACCCTACACTTTAGTATAGGCATGTTTCGAACTTCTTGTTTTATGTAAATAATCACCTCTCGAAGTTTGTACTACTATTTCAGGAACACCCTGTATATATGTGAAACTTATCTGTAGGAGTAATGTTTGTAAGATTTTTTTTTTATTTGAAAATGGCCTTCTGTTACTCTGGGGTGGGAAGGGTGTAAAGAACTGGCTTAACAATCCATTAGCTTAGGAAAGTTGGGTTAGTTTCCGTTAGAAATAGTAAAACAACATTACTGATTAAATAAGGAATTTGTTTACAGACTTCCTTGTTCATGAGAAAAACAAACATTCTTACTGCTACGGTAGGACTACTGCTGCTTACTGCTACAGTATATGGTGAACCGGTTAGTTAAAACATAGACTTATACCACCTACCTATTTTCGTCTACACTAAAATTAATGGGATACTAAAGGTAGTCGCCAGAGCCACCTGACGGCCCGGTTGAAAATCACGTGCTTCTTAGCGCAGACGAAAATAGGCAAGCGGTATATGTTATTATTTAGTCTATGATTAAAGTAAGGTTGGATTTTTTGTTTTCATTATACGCGATGTACTGAGCGTGTAAAAACACACTGCATGTCCTGGACCGCAACGCGCAAGAAGCTAAATAGTCTCTAGTACCTTTCGCTCTTTCACCCTTTTTTTCACACATTGTTATTTTTTGTTTTTCGACACTTCTACACACGTTGCAAATGTTCGATTTCTCATACATTTTTGCGGGCCATAAAGTAAAGTGAACCCCTTGATTATTTCGGATGCGTAGAGTGCTGAATGTAATAAAATTAAGAGTAATGTGATTGCAAAGATAGACAGACGCCCATCTACATTGTGTCATTTCACTCATATCGCCCCTTTATGTTACATCAGATTCTGTCTACACATCCGAAATAAAGAAGGTAACATTTGAAGAAGCTATGTTCAACGTCGTATATCAGTTGGCTAACATAATGAATCACCACCATATTTTGTATACGTTGTATGTTTCGCCTTTGCGCGTCCGTGGTGTTTATATAATACTTTTACTTCCATCAAACTTTACGTGAAAGTCATGATGCACCAATGTGTTCCAAAGATTGAGGGACCCAGGGGCCTGTGGTGATCACATGAGGATATTTGAAAGTGATAATATACCAGGCCTATTGTGTTATTAAGATCAGTAACACCAGATTGATCTTCCTCAGGATAGAACCTGGTGGTGAACGTTTGTTACTACGGCGATGAACTTGCGAGTTTCGTAAGCCATAGAGTAAGTAAGTAAGTGACATTAAAAAATCGAATACACCTGGTTAATGTAGGGTCATTCTACGTCAAATCATAAAAAAAGAAAAATGTCACCACACCATCGCAGAATTGGATAAAACTTGGTATGTTTATAGAATTTATGACTTTGAGGCCATAAATGTAAATTGTACTGAAATCGTGGTGGTGGTCAAAAGTTATGGAGTTTCAAAGTTGTGGTAAAAATTGCCCAAAACGTGCGCGCGACACCAGAGAAAATAAAAAGAAAGGACAACTTTCTTTGTATTCGTCCTAGAGACTTCAATTTTGTTTTATGGTATTCAGAATGAAATGAGCTATCGTCTGGAGTGAAATGTATACACCGCAGAGTATCAGGTCAGGTACAGATCTCGCTTTTTGAAGAATTACAGAATTCCGAATTCAGCCTGGTATTTTACCACCGGCTCCAACTTTAATTGTTACAAGAATTGTTGTACAGATAGTTGATAACATGTACTTGCGCCATGGCAAAAACTGTGATGGAGAAAGAAGGAGAAGTGGATGAAAAAGAAAAAAAAATCGTTAATAGAATATAACTATGCCAGAACACGTTGCGCGTACCTATTTGTAAGTATACCAAAATGTCAACTGGTATACTTACAGAATGAAGCTAGAATCTGGATATAAAGTCTGAATATTCTTGGGCACAATGAGTGGATGTAAGACAAGTTACTAACAAAAGGACACAAAAATTATTAGTAATTAAATATAAAAATGTGAGTTGCCTATTTCAGGATTCATTCTGGTTTTGATGTGAACTTCTTCCACGTGGTTGAAACTAATTCACTTGATTTAGTGCTCAGTTTATAAGTTTTTCCTGTTATTGTACTGATGTGCGAATGGAAAACAATAGGTATTCCTTTGTGGCCAGTAGAAGGAGGGTGAAGGTTCATGGGAGTGGAGGAATTGAATCGTGGTGCATGAATTTGTGTGTGTGACGAGTCCAACATACCACTTGTCAGTATATGCACATACAACATAATTGTTCAGGGAAGGAAGCGTTGGAGATTCTGCGGATGAAATAGGATCAAAGCAGGAAGTAACATTGAACTGCTCGTCAGCAATTTTTCATTTAGCGCTGATGGTTAATGGGGCTGTTGACTCGAAATAATGCATACTACGTGTTCCTGGTACTTTTGTTGTTATTGTAAAACACTTGGAGAAGTCACTACGAACAATAGCCAAGTCAGTCTTTGATATAGAAAAATTGTACCTCCGGTGGGTGAATTGTAACGCTCGCTGCCTTGTAATCAAGTACCCGCTCGTTTAGGACGTTAATAACAATACAATTAAATATGACGCCTTCAATGTTGTGCTTGCAATAGTTATACATCTTGTGTTTGATTTTCCACTGGACTTTGTTGGCTGGTTTTGGCCAACAAACACCGTGCCGCCTATCCCATCTCAGAGTTCATATTCAGACTTTTGCTTCATTCTGTAAAACAATAACCAGTTGACACTTTTATATGCTTACAAATAGGTACGCGGAACATGTTCTGGTATAGTTCTATTAACGAAAACTTTTTTTTCATCCACTTCTCCTTGTTTCTCCATCACAGTTTTTGGCATGGTATAAGTACATGTTATCAACTATGTATACAACAATTCTTGTCACAATTAAAGTTCGGGCCGGTGGTAAAATACCAGGCTGAATTCGGAATACTGTAATTCTTCAAAAAGTGAGATCTGTACCTGATCTGATACTCTGCGGTGTATACATTTCACTCCAGACGATAGCTCATTCCATTCTGGATACAATAAAACAAAATTGAAGTCTCTAGGACGAATACAAAGAAAGTTATATATATATATTTTTTAATGTGGGTGTAACGCGCACTTTTTGGGCAATTTTTTCCATAATTTTGAACCTCCATAACTTTCGAACCCCACCACCTATTTCAGTACACTTTAAATTTTTGGAATCAGCATCAGCAATTCTCTCCACATACAAAGTTTCATCAGAATCTGAGATGGTGTGGTGACATGCCATGGGTGACCTGACATAGAGTGATCCGTAGGGAAGTTTGTATGGTTGCATTAGAATTACTTGCTTTGTACACATACGCTAGCATAAGGTGACCATTTGTCCCCGATTTCCAGAAACTGTAACATAAATAACAATAATGCCTCAACCCACAAGAAATATTTTTTCAGCAAAACTTAGTTGTATAGAAGAAAAAAAAAAGCACGTATCTAACAACTACCGGGCGCCAAATCTAAAAAAAATATTTACATTCCCAACAATAAGACAAGAATAGTCATTGAACTATTGTGTCTCCAGGGCAATATTTTCTTTATGGAGAGATTATTTTCTCTCATGAACTTCATTTGTGTGGAGGAAAAGTCGCAAGTGAAAGTGCAGTCCATTCAGGTAATGTTACTTACTTTACTTTGTTTCTTTGTCTTGTAGATCATATTGTGTACAAATGAGTACAATTTTAATATAAGACACGTCAGAAGATATATTGATATTTGCAGAAATCACAAAATATATAATTAAAAGCTCCATATACCGTAGAGCTGTACATAGAAAATTTTGTAATACATATTAGGTCCTAAACACAATTATAATTATATAATGGCAACCGGAAAAAGAACGAACAAGAGTACACATCAAATTATATGTAGTAATGGAAAATACAAAACTTCATATACAGTAGAACTATACATAGAAATTTACATGTTACACATTTAGCCCGAAATAAAATTATACTTTTACAATACCAACCGTAAAAAGAACAAATAAAAGTACACATCTAATTATATTAATAGTGTAAAATACATAACCTCTCATTTACACATTACTTGCTGATATCACTTTCCAAGTATTCATCAGTTGAGTAGAAAGAGTATTTTATGAGCATTCTTTTTACTGCTTTTTTAAACTCTTCGATTTTTATTACATTTCTTATCTGTAAGGGAAGCTTATTGTATAGTTTTATGGTTAGATTGACCGGGCTATTTTTTGAAATGTTTAGCCTATGTCTATTAACAAATAATTTCGTTTTGTTTCGCGTATCTGTGCACTTGATTAGAACATTAATATTTTGAAACATAGATATTACGCTTTCATATATTAAGAGTGAAGGTAACGTAAAAATTTTTAACTGTTTATAAATCTCCCTACATGAATGCCTTTGTGGTAATTGTGTCATTATTCCCAGTGCTCTTTTTCGAATTTTGAAAACATCTTTACTTTTGCTTTTGTTACCCCCTGCCATAATTCCATACTGTAGGACAGACTCAAAGTTTGCTATATATGTTAGACGAACAGTTTCAAAGCTTAACGACTGTGGCAGCATTTTTAATGCAAAACATGTTTTATTGAATTTAATTTTCAGATTATCAATATGGTTAGCGAAATTTAATGAACTGTCAATATGCAAACCAAGAAATTTTACAGAACTTATAATATTTCTGTCAGTGTCATTAAGCATAGAATAAAATACATTTGTATGCACATTGCTTCTGGTTGAGAAACCAATAGCGTTAGTTTTTGCTATATTCATTGTTAGGTTATTTTCGTCTAGCCATTTTTCTAAGTTTTTAATTTGATTATCACACTTTACTTTTAGCAAATTGGGGTTCATTTATATAGATCCAATATACGTTGTAGAAAAGAAAAGGGCCAAGTATACTTCCCTGCGGGACTCCAAACTTAATATTTTGAGGCGTCGATCGATGTTTCACTAAGTAACCCTCTTGTGTCAAATATTCAACTTCAACTATTTGTGTTGTATTTGAGAGGTAAGATTCCATCAACTTTAAAGGAATCCCCCCTAATTCCATGTGCTTCTAATTTTGCTAACATTATATTATGTTCGACCGTTTCAAAGGCCTTAGTCAAATCACACAAATGCCTAATATGAGTTCTTTTTGGTCAAGTGACTTTGTTACATATTACAGAAGGTCAATAATAGCTGTGTTTGTACTTCTATTGTTTCGAAACCCGAGTTGGGACTCGTGCATCTGTAAACATTTATCATAAAACTTTACTCAGCCTTAGTTGTAAAAGCCTTACTATTCTTGTAAAACTTGTAGGAAACAGCTTGAAGAGAACCCTGAGTTACTAAAAAAGACCCATTCCAACGAAAAGTATCATAAGATAAATCGAGGATATCTAAACAATAAAGATATTTAAAAATTACCTTCAGCTTGTAAAAATACGCTCTAGTACTACTAATTTGGTGCCAGATGAAGTACATAGGTATAGAGCACTGGAATTCAATTAAATTTTATTGAAGGCCTTTAGGCAATTTTGACTCAGGCTGTTTGAAACATTGTTATGTAGTATATTCCGGCTTTATGTTTAGTTTACTTACTAGTGTTCCAAATTTTGTGTCCCCGAAAATAGCATATAAAAAATGGTCACCTTACGCTAACAGAACCGTGTCATTAAAATCGAGAACACTGGATTACTGTTGGTTATGTTTCTAAGTTATACTAAGTCGTGTTTGTCTTACTTAAACTTCACTTTATTCCAAGTAACATTCTGTAGGCACTCCACTGGGATAACTGATCCAGTACCTGTTTCAACACTACTTAATCGAGTGGCTCTCCATATATCCCATAATTGATCTCATCAGTCACCAGCTTCCTTCTCCAAAATTAGTTAGTTTTCCTCACCTATGCAATTTTGCTGACTTGATTTCCATATTTGAATTGAAGTTGAATTTATTTTATGGTCTTTAGGCATCTCAGGCCAGAATAGGGTGGGTGAGAAGATGTTTAGGCATCTGATTCATTACTTAAGTCTGTTTTGCGTGTATTTATTTTCTTTTGACTTCCACGGCTACTTTACTACCGAGTACATTGATTGTTCGCTGTTTTTCTTTTAAAACAGTTTACCCATTCACATTATGATTTTATGTGCAGATTATGCAAAATATATATATATATGTACCGGTACATAATTTAACTGATTATTCTCTTGATGCTTTCCAGAAAAACAAAAGGACTTATACAACATGGCAGTGCTATTGCCATAATCAAAGAAGTGAAAAATTAGTGATCCCTGTAGTTTAATACGGTAAGTAGTTTAAGAATACATTTAAATCAGTGTACATACACTGTTACTTTTGTGACACATTTATCAGGGTTCCCACTCACCTGGAAAACCTGGAATAGTCAGGGAATCCAGCTTAGCACTAAAAAGTCCTGGAAAAGTCAGGGAATTTGATAGCTTATTGTTTGAAGTTCATTTAGCTACAGCAGGCATTTAATGTTAGATCGTTTTTGAAATTACTTGGAGGCTAATGTGCCAACCATGAAGCAATTTAAGAAAAGAATACAGTGAAATATTTTGATGTATCTTTATTTTCATGCAACTATGATCTTTATTTTCCCATGGAATTATGAAGTATACATACAAAATGGGGTACCTGGAAATTTCTGAGTAGTGGCCTGGAAAGTAAGGGAATTTGATCTTGGCAAATGAGTGGGAACCCTTATTTATGTCGTGTATAGAATTTTGCCTATATGCTACCATTTCTTCCAATTTTAGCCCTTCGCGAAACAAATACGCTATTTTGGTGTTCATATGTATGCTGTTAACTTAGTTTGATGTTGTTTATGATGGCTTACCTAATATTATTTTTTTGATTGGGTTTCGTTTTAAAATTAAAAACCCTTCAATAAAGGTTTCTTTACAATATAAATTAAAGATAGTAAATGCAGGCAATCAATCTAGTGATCAGTGGTAATGAAGTAACCGGAAAATACGATGGATGTGGTTCCTGCAGTTGCTGTCAGCAGAATCTTCTAGTGCAAATACTCTTGTAGAATTAGAATTCTTTGGTATGTAGCTCTGAGTAACAATTATTGCCATGATATTTTCTAAATACACAATTGTTGTATGACCTCCGGCTGATAGAGAGCTCCGGCACACTCGCTTTCTATGCACGTTGTCACAGGCTCAAGTTTCGTGTTCGCCTATTGAACGGAGTGGTTCTGAGCCTCCTTTAGCAAAAGCTGTTGGTTCCGTCCTGGAGGCTCACCAGGTCGTTTAGGACGTTGATAAAAAATAATCAACCAAGTTGAATTTGCATTTTATTTGTAGCCTTTAGGCATCTAAGGCTCAGGCCGAGATAGGAAGAGACAAAGGTTCTGGAAGATGTCGGCCAGGGCCGATGTTGAAGGTGTCATCCTGGTGTAACTGAAGAAAAAACTCAGGATGGTCGGCCGCTGGGATCGAACCCACGACTTCCCGAATGCTACTGCAACGCTCTACCGCTCAGCTACGGCGGCTCAGTGAATCAACCAAGTATATACAGCTTTATATAGATGATGTATCTTAATGTGTGGGCCAAACTTCACAGGCGAATTCCTGATACCAAAACAAGAAAAAAAAATCCTTTGAAGAAATTTCGAAGTATGCGTAGTTTAGGAGCTACATGACGTCATATCTCAACAAATAATGACGTAAGCGATGTCGGCTTAGCAAATCACAATTGAACTAGTACCCGATACATTAGTTGAAGCAATGGTTATAATTGAAGGATTGGCACATAGACAGATTTCGCAATTGAAGAATTTTGTCAAGGATTTACATGGTTTAATGGAACATTCATTGAAAACTGATATCCCCCACTTACTGTTAGCTGCAGTCGTCAATCACAAGCATAGCGTAAATAGTGGTTTAGGTAACTACTTCGATCGTGATTTGCTAAGCGGACACCTTTTACTCCATTATTTGTCGATACCGCTGTAAATTTCAATGGATGTAGCTCCAAAACTGCACATATATCGAAACTTCTTCAAAGATTTTTTTCTTCTTTTGGTATCAGGAATATGTGTGTAAAATTTGGCCCACATGGTAAGATAAACTCTATATAAACTGTAAGGCGTGTACTTGATTTAGTTGTTATTAATCATTATAAACAAGTTTCTCTATATTGGTGAAAACAACAGTCCTGTCAGGTACGATCTGTAGTGTACCTGCTACTAAATAGGTTAGCAACGCCTGGTAGTTGTATTATCACGAATACTGCATTATACGCAATAAATTTGGAGTTCTTGGGCATCGATATATCTTAAAATAAGAGAGAACAGTGAAATTCGAGATATATTTTCGATTTTTATATTGATACATGATACGTATTTAATACCAAAGTTGAATTCGGTCTGTTAAAGTCTTTAGTATGGTCATTGTACGTTTAGTGGGCAAACTAACTAGTCAGCATTGATTCTGCGAATTTTTGCTAAGCAGTATTTGTGTGTAGAAGGAGAAAAGTGCCTTGATATTCGAGATTGTGATGTGACATATAAGTAATGATTTTCAATGAATACATTAAGTTCAGGCTTTGTGCTCTTTTGAGTATTTAGCGCTACCAATACATTGGTGTAACTCTTTACCTTAATAAAGTAAAGAGATTCGTGTAAAGACAACATGGAAAATATACACGATGAGAGTGGAATAACGGAAAATCATGATTGTAGAAGGCTGAGATAATCGTCTTTGTACGAGCCTAATAAAGGAAGGAAAAGAAATAGATTTAAGTTCTTTTGCATAATCGTATTTAAGTAGTTATTGGTTTAAGAAATAAAATATCGAAACTATGAGAAAAGGTGATGTGTATTATCAGTGTTTCTTGTTGAATTCTTCTAGTATTAAAGTATTGTAATAGTTGATGCCTGTATGTTGAAGGAATTAAGATCGTACCTCAGGAATTGAGTGGTTTTATCATTTTATGATATTAGTTCTGGAAAATATACAGAACGGTTATTCTGCCGGTAATACTTTACGGTTGCGAAAGTTGGAGTACGACCCTAGCAGATGAACATACATTACGTGTGTTTGAAAAATAAGGTTTTGAGAAAGATATACGGGACGAGATGACTGGAGAATGGAGGATAATGAAGAACTCCACGGACTGTACGATTCACCAGATGTTGTAAAAATAATGAAATCGCGACGACTAAGGTGGGCAGGCCATGTAGCTTGGATGGGGGAAAAACGAAGATTATATTCTATCCTGGTTGGAAGGAGGCCATTGGGAAGACCGAGACGTCATTGGGAGGACAATATTAGAAGAT
>JAGDQP010071481.1:0-10628 GCA_022664845.1 Lepisma saccharinum | reverse complement strand
TTACTTAATGATCAACAATGGAAAAGAATAAAAGCAGTTGCAAAAGCAAAAATAATGGTGCTTACCATAAACAGAAATTAAACCCCAAAATAACTAAGTCGGCATGAATGGCCAAGGAACAAAGATATTGTATTAAAACATTGTTAAAATAGTTTTACCATCATATAGATTGTTTGTATAATAATAATGTTGCAACTTCTAAATAGATAACATAACTTAATTAGTAATTTGCACATTTTAAAATTAAACTTAAAAATTATATAAAAAATAAATACATTGTTTTAATTTTGTAATTTAATACAACAATCAGAAATTAATAAAGTAGTTTAAAATCTTGAATATCGATTGTTGTAAATAAAACCATGTAAATTTAATGTTTTAAAGCATTATAGTAGTAATTGTAAGGAATATTAGTAGCCGTAGCAAGGGTTGTAGTAGTAATAGTAGCACTAGTATTAGTAGTGGTAATATTTATAGTAGTAGTAGTAATAGTAGTGATAGTAGTAGTAGCAGCATGAGTATTAGTATTGAGATTAGTAGGCCTAGTAGTAGTATTAGTAGTGGTAGCGTTGGTAATAGTAAAAGCCACAGCATATCTGCACCATGGGGGGGCACCCCCAAGAGAGTATGGTTACGATAAAGAGGGCGCAGCCTCGTAATTTAACAAGGTAAGGACGCAGCCTGCTAAGTGTAAGCCAGTAGTAGTGAATGATCCAATGACTCTTGCCAAGACATTTTCTTCACCCTGTACCAACGGGCGGGAAAATCAGCTATTTCATTTATAAAGAAAGAGTGAATCAATAATGTTTCTCCAGTTCTCGAGTACAATGAGTTCAAAATTCTGAATTAGGTTTACATAATGTTCAAATTTAAGATAAAACCAATTGTTTTGTACTTTATAATTCCAAGGTATTTAGAATGAATATTTTCTACTTTCTGACAATTAATTTGTGGGTTTGGATTCCAGATGATGAATGCATATTCAAGTCTCGGTTGAACCAACTACTAATATAACTTTTGGTGCGTACTAGTCAGTCCCTTACTTTTCAATAAAACAATCGGAGCAAAACTAACAAACAGCAAAATGTTCCGCAAAGTTCTTCAGCCTAAGAAGTGGTAAAATGGAGGACGGATGAGCCAAGTTTCTTGGCGACAGCACGTGAGAGAAACACTGGAACTTGGCGCGAGGTAGCAAGGTTCATGATGTTCGAGCCTTAGGATTTTGGTGTTGGTGGGCGTGGTATATTTCAGGGAAGCTACAAGCCTTATGGCTTGAAAATTATCAACCTTGCCCCCTCGCGCCAACTTTCAGTGTTCCTCTTACATGCCGTCGCCAAAGAAATTAGCTCATCCGTCCTCCATTTCACCACTCTTTAGGGCTGCAAAACTTGACTGAACTTTTTGCACATATAGTGCTTTGCTCGGATTTCACAATTTCTTGTAGGTGTATAATGTATATACTCGCTTCGCTTCGTTGGGACGCTGTCTCCAGAATCCCGTAGTAGGCTGAGCCCCCAACTTGGGAAGTTTTGGAGAACGGTGCCTCCTTTATCGCAACCAAACTCTCCGGCTGACGGCGCTCCTATAGTGCAGATCTTCCCCATACTCCTGGAAGGCTGATCCTCCGTAGGGGAGGTTTGCCTCACTTATTGTAACATACTTGTGATAGTATACCTTCAAACAAAATTTCGTTACTCTAACTCCAGTCGTTTAGACTGTGTATTCTATTGAAATTTCGTTTTGGGGGTAATTTTTTTATCCAAGAAGGCAATTTTTTCAACATTTTGTGATATTTTCATAATCTACGAGTGATGATGTACCTTCATACCAAATGTCAGTTTTCTGGGTTCAGCCGTTTAGGCTGCGTATTCTTTGATATTTTACTTTTGTCTTGTAGTTTGGATTTTCTGGGAAGCTTGAAAATGGCGAATGGTATACTCTATTTATGATTAGTCTCTGGTTTGGAACAGTCATTTGGGTACTTACAGTAGTATTTAAATATCTGGTGTAGGGTTACTACTGATTTGACCGCTGATTGGCTGGATCCTTGATTCAGGATTGGTTCTTGGAAACGAGACGGACAAGTATGAGGGGTTCGTTACTGAACGAAATCAACCGGGAGTTTGGAAAGAATAGTAGAGGAGGTGAGGACTATGTCACTCTAGTTCTTTAATTACTGCTATATTACCGAATAAGTTCTGGTATAATGGACGAGAATATTGGAGTTTCGGATAATGTAATCATTATTCTTGGTACTAATACAATTATCGAAGTGAAGTTCCAGTGATATAAATATTGTGTCAGATTGAACCTCCAATTGTATGTGTATTTTGGAGAATGGAACAACTCCTAATTTGTAACGAGTTTATGTGTAATATCTGAGGCTATTCATTGTAAACCCTGAACCTGAAGTTTGCTAAGTGTGAAAATTGAAGTCTGGGTGAAATAGCAGAGATGTTAGTTATTCTGATTGTGCTTCGTGAAGTGTGGAAGAGAAATTGAATTGGAGTCAAAACCTAGAAAGGATTCGATGTTATGTAGAAAAGCTAAGGAAACTACTTTTGTATCCTTTTTAATTTTCTGTAAGGAAGAGAAATTCTTTTGTATCCTTTTTAATCTCCTTGTGTTGGAATAGAAGTATAGGGGAACTAGGGGTAAGGAAAGTCCCCCCCCCCTTTGAATTTGTATGCGAATCTATTTCTTGATTTCTCTATTCTTAATCATAGGAATTAATTTATTCCTTCCTGACAAAGCATTCAGATATGCTCAAAGAGTAACCATATTCTTTTGTTATTTGTTCATTTCTTTTGAAAAAAAAAACTTTAAAATAAATAAAGGTTTGGTAATATTAAACTAAAAGTATAGATTTTTATTGATCTACTTAAAGATAAAAGAATCTAGAAATAAGTCAGTTTAACAATAGAGTTGGACTTATTCGAAAGTGTTTGCGCTATGTCTATAAGTATATATCCAGGCAGAGGAGAAATAGTAAAGGAAGAGTGAGTAAATTTATTTCAGGCTGGATGATCGGATGAGACCTATACTTCTTCTAGGTAAATTATTTTTATCCCAAGTATTAATTATGGATCATTCTTGCATGGGAGTCAAGTCTGATTATGGAAATCTCAGGTTACGATTTTCCCACCGATTTGTCGTAATGCTGAGTTTCTGTTGTGGTTGGTAGGTATCGACGGATAGATGCTTACACACTACACATATAATTAATATGAGATATTCCTCACCTCCTCTACTATTCTTTCCAAACTCCCGGTTGATTTCGTTCAGTAACGAAACCCCTCCTTCTTTTCCGTCTCGTGTCCAAGAACCAATCCTGAATCTAGGATCCAGCCAATCAGCGGTCCAATCAGTAGTAACCCTACACCAGATATTTAAATACTACTGTAAGTACGCAAATGACTGTTCCAAACCAGAGACTAATCATAAATAGAGTAAACCATTCGCCATTTTCAAGCTTCCCATAAAATGCACACTACAGTCGGCCGTTTTGATACAAGATGACGAACTGCCGTGCATGTTAATCCAAGAATTCTGATTGATTCTACTGATATTTTGTTTACATGCCAAATCTAGTTTAGAGTCCAAAATAGCCCCAAGAACTTTTATTATCTCTGGTCTTTGTAAATCAGCGTTATTAATTGAGTAAGGACACTAAGTAAACGTTCGTCGTTTAATAAATGTAATCGTAGTACATTTTGATATTCATTTCTAGTTTATTTCTGTGACACCACCTGTTTATGTTATCTAAAACTTCTTGCAATTGATAACAATCTTGTATTGACTCAAATATAATATTACCAGATCATCTACATTTTTTCATAGTTTACTATACATTCAATCACAGAGGTCGTTTATGAACAATAATAATAGTAACAGGCCTAAATTTGAGCCCTGACGTATTCCTGATGTTATTCTGAATTCCTTTGATACAAATTCTCTGTAGAGAACAGATTGTACACGTGTTGTAGGTAGGATGAACGAAGATTGACTAGATATGTCGTAAAATGTAAAGTTTTCAAGTTTGACAGGTAATGGTCTACTGTGTCAAAGGCTTTGGCAAGATTAGTATACGATTATAACATAAAATTGACCATAGCCTTTATCTAAAGTTTAACATTAAAATATGTGATTAATTCTAAATTTGTAGACGTAGATTTTTTCTGCACAAAACCGTGTTGTTAGTTTGATATTATTGATCTAACGTGTGTTATGATACGGAGAAAGAGACAATTTTCAAATACTTTTGCGAACGCTGAGTAATTTTTATTGGTGTATGATTTTCAATTCCTTTTGAATTACTTAACTTCGGTATTGTGAATACTAAAGCCTCTTTGCACTGTTTTGGAATTTTGCATGTGCGTAATGAAAGATTGAATATTATTTGTAGCAGAATATTATATAGTTCCGCACATTCTTACATTACATAAGGGGATACTCCATGTGGACCAGTCAACTTTTTAAGCTTTATTTTCTTTATTGTAACTTCTACCTCTTTCATACCCATCTAAGAAATCGACAGACTGCCGCGTCAATTACTTGAATACATACAATGTCCCATTTCCATTGTTTAGAATTCAGTGCAACTTTCTCTGTATATGAGGCAAAAGTATTAGTTATATGCTCGTCATCAACGAATAGTTTACCATTAAATAAAATCGGACTGGTAAGAGAACATCCTGATTTGCTTTTCACGAAATTCAAAAATTGACTTGGATCAGCAGTGACTTGATTTTCGAAGTTTAATGAATAGAAGTTAAATGCATTAGCAGTTTCTTTCTTTGTTATCTTGCTCGATCTATTAAATTCACTTAAATAACATTGATTACTTATAACAGAATACTTACAATTTCTACGATAATAGTCTTTAATTTTTATTTTGCTGATTATTTCTTTTGTAAACAACCAACACGGATAATTTTTCGTTGATGGTTTTCTAAGAGGGACACTTTTATCAAATACACTGCAAATAGCAGAATAAAAATATTCTGCTGCTTCATTTATATATATTGTGTGTTTGAGACAGTCTCAGCCTACTGCATGAAGTTCATGATACAACATATCAAAATTAGCTTTTCTGATGTTATAACCGGTTCAATTACTTCGAACTGGTCACGCTATTGTATTTGAGAATGATGAGTAAGGCTGGGTGAAGTTCATCTGGTTTTATAATAGGGTAGTTCTCTCGACTTATTTCTACGGTAGGTAAATTTGACCAGACTGCGTCTAAAGTTCGTCCATGTGAATTTATCACATTATTATAAGAAGTTTAATTTGTGGAAAGAGCTGAAGTTCGAACACCTTGGGGATTTTTGTGTAGAGTGTGATGACTGTTGATATTGTGAAATCTCAGTTTATCTGAGGACTCTTCAGCTTACAATTTCATATTTTGTCTCCGTCCCACCTGTTGTATATTTTGTCCTGTGTAGCTATCGTCTTTAGAAATAACACGGAGTCAAACAAGTCAATGCAATTCTATTACATTATTTCAATGAAGGATAGCTTTTCAGTTTTCAGTTTGACGCCAATTTCCTGTGTTGCCAATGACACTCTGAGTTATCTAGTCTTTTAACAATCTTGTGAGGTTTCATTCCATCACAACAGATTATCTAAATTCCATTAGAATTTACTATTCCTCAATGAAAACTTTGTACTTGCCGTTAGTGTCTCAGTCGTTCAGCTTTCATACCTTGTATTACAAAGGACACAAAGAGAAGTAGAATGTATTTTAAAATGTTAGGTGTCTAAGCAAGATCTTCCAAAAAGTTTAGCAGTTTCGTTTGTTTAACCTTGAACAATTTCCCTATTTCTTTCCTACCTCTAACATAGAAATATAATGCCAAATTAGGTTTCCAAACAGCAAATTCTTCAAATTCATTTAAAAATCCATTCACGCAGGTGGCATGGGTCTATATTAGTCCACAGCTTAATTGGAGGCAACTCCTGAATATCCCTACTGGAATATGTTCGAGAATTTGTAGGGTCTGGCAAAATCTTTGAACGAATCATATTTTGAAGGTTTATTTACATTTGTCTACTGTGTAATATTGATTGCTTGGCAGTGACTTTTGTGAGATCTCTTTGGTGATGTACTTCCTTAATGATACTTTTTCCTCAAATCTAGAGATTGATTGAAACGTTTATTTGTGACTTAATGACGATACGGCTTACGTCTTCATTTGTCTAGACAATTCATCATTTATTAAAAGTTTAAAAATTCTACATAGTACATTTCTAACTAAGTCAAAACTTTGTAGACGACTTTAGTATCGAAAATTAGTATTTAGCTTGATTTCTTTTTGGTTTACAATAGCAAATACTTGCTAAAGCATGCACTTTTGTGTGACATTTCAATAAAATTTGGAAAATATTTGACAGTACATATGAGTTTGACTCAATAGTTTTGCCTAATATAGTATTCAATTATGGGACAGGTAATTCTACGATATATTTCTTTTTGAAAAAGAATACTGTTGGAATAACATTACGTATGTGATTCTGTGTTTGTTCTGCGGGGGAAGGGGAGACATTTTTATTTATATTTCCAAAAAAAATCATATGGTTACAGCACTTTTGCTTATATTTGGGTATTTCTCTTAGAACATCTATATACTACTTGAAAGATAAATTATTGGAACTAGCAATGTAAGGGTTTTTATCGCAAAATTTGTATGCACAGTACATAAATGAACTTGTTATTCCTTGCTGCATCAAAAACACAAAAACTGCATATATTATCGGTAGCAAAGCATTGCATGAATTTCCCCTTTTAACAACAGGTGAGGCAATGAAGTATAAGGTGATACAATGAAGTTCCTAGGCTTGACTAATAGAAAATAAATTGATACATATGATTTTCCCAATTGCAATAAAGGCAACTCAGAGAAAGAAATGTTTCCTTTTTCCCTTAATAATAATCTCCTATGGTATAGTAGATTCACTTTGATACATCTTTGGTATAAATCATTAACACTTTCAGGATAGTTCTGTTTTGCAGTGTTGTACAGGCTCTGCATCACATTCCTCAGAAAGTTCTAAACGAAATGCCAATATTACCCACCAATGAAATTTGTCAATTCACATAGTTTATTACTTAGCCATAGTTTCCTTGTTTGTTTTCGTTCCTCATGAAGCTTAAGGCATTCTTCATCAAACAAAGGTTTGTCTTTTCTTTTGTTTCCTCTCACCTACACGTTCCTTCGCTGCGCCCTTAATTGTATCATAAACTGCCTCCCACATCTTACTTACATCAATTCCATTATTAATATCATCATTATTGTTACTCGAGTCGGCTAGGACTTCGAACCTATTTGAGAGTTCGAGTTGGTAATCTGCTTTTGTGCTCGGATTATTTAATCGTTTCACTTCGAATTTCAGTTGTTTTGACCCCTTGTTTTCTCTGTTCGCAATGCATACATCCATTATATTGGTGTGTCTTCGTCTGTCTACTAATAAGTTATTGATCTGGTTGAGAGTTGTGCCGTCCGGAGATACCCATGTGTATTTGTGTATGTCTTTGTGTTCAAAGTACGTGCTCTTTACCAGTAGGTTTTTCGAAATCGCGCAAATTATCAGTCTTTCTCTACTGTTGTTGGTATTTTCGTGAAGGCTGATTTGCCTATAGTAGGTCTTCCCTCCCTACCTTTGCATTGAAATCACCCAATACAATTTTCGAATTATACTTCGGTAATCGGTCAAACAGCCTTTCTAGCTCATCGTAGAATATATCTTTGTCGTTATCAGTAGCCACCTCGGTCGGAGCATAGACGTTTAATAAAACCGTGTTACCCCATCGAGTACATATCGTAACGTACGATAGTCTTTCGTTTACGAACTTTATATTCTGAACCGCATGAAGGATACTCTTCTTAATGAGGAATCCTGTTCCGATATCGTGATACTGTGTCCCCCATAGTAGAAAGCGTACTTGCGCTGTGGGATGCTATCTTGAACCTCCCACCGAACTTTTTGTATCGTTAATATGTCTGTCTTGCGTACCGCCATCTGAAGAGCACCCGTTTGGTATAATGTTCGTACGTTCCACGTTCCTATTCTAAGGTCTTTCTTAAGCCTGTTCTTGGAGCCCGGTGAAGCAGTCCCCGCTCGGAGATCCGAATGAGGGACTAGTTTAGCTCCGTAATATTTTACCCTAGGAGAATCCATGAACCATCTGTTACTATTTCTTGACATGTTTAGCGGTGTAGAGTTGTCAGCTCTACGACATCGCAGTAAAGGTAGACATTCAAGATGTCGCCCTCTGTTCATCTCTGAGCCTTAGAATTTAAAAGCGATGATAAATCCTTGGCATAGCTTGTACGCATGATTTGTATACTTTTGTCCGCGTAAAACGTAGAGAAAATCAGGGACGGTACGTACAAACCATCCACAACAACAGTATTTTAGAGAGCAACGTATGTTTTTCATGAACGCCATTGAAATACCAGGTGTATGCATAAGTAGTTTCCGGTTTATCTAAGGAATGGCGCCAGCAAGAAGTACGCAGCGTATTCATTTGACACATGCGTCATTTTGTTCGTCTGACATTAAACTACAAACACACACAAGTTGAGTCCGCCAAACACGAGCGTCTTTTTATCGTTCAGTGATCATGCCGAAGTTTGTGCCTAAAAAAAGAACATTTGCGGCACGCATTGCTTTTCTTAGTTAATCAAAAGAAAAAGGCTGTTGAAAGTCATCGTGTGCTGGTAGAAACATATGGTGAACACGCTCCATCGATTAGAATATGTGAGACATGGTTTCGACAATTTAAGAGTGGTGATTTCAATGTGAAAGGCAGTGCGCACTCTGGTAGATCACAAAAGTGTGGAAACCAGCAATTGCAGGTGTTATTGGAGGATGACCCAACTCAAACTCAACAGTAATTGGCAAAATCATTAAATGTGTCACAAGAAACAATCAGCAGACGTTTACGAGCAATGGGGAAGATCAATAAACTGGGTAAATGGGTCCCACACAATTTGAATGAACGTCAAATGGAAAATCGTAAAGTCGCTTGTGAAATGCCGCTTCAACGCCACGAAAAAAAATCCCTTTTGTATCGAATTGTGACGAGCGACGAAAAATGGATTTATTTTGAAAACCCGAAGCGGAAAAAATCGTGGCTTTCGCCTGGCGAAGCCTGTCCTTCGACATCAAGGACAAATCGCTTCGGCAAGAAAACCATGCTTTGTGTCTGGTGGGACCAGAGCGGTATTGTGTATTATGAACACTTGAAGCCCGGCGAAACAGTTAGTGCACAACGCTATCGCCAACAAATGATTAATTTAAATCACGCATTGATCGAAAGATGACCGGAATGGGCCTGAAGACATGGCAAAGTGATTGTGTTACACGACAGTGCGCCGGCTTACACAGCAAAACCAGTGAAAGACACCTTGAAATCGCTTGGATGGGACATCCTTCCGCACCCGCCGTACTCCCCAGACCTGGCTCCATCTGACTATCACCTCTTCGCATCAATGTGGCACGCGCTCGCAAAGCAGCACTTCAGCAATTTCGAAGATGTTGGAAAATGGTTCGACGAATGGTTTGCCGCAAAGGACAAGCAGTTTTTCTGGCATGGTATGCATCAATTACCTGAATGATGGCGAAATGTGTAGAAGCCAATGGCCAAAATTTTGAATAAAACAAAATTAATTATCCCTTGAAAATTACGTGTTTTCTTTGCCAGAAAAACCGGCAAAAACTTATGCATACACCCGGTAAGTAATGTAAGATTGTGACGAACATAATATTCAAGTGCATGCTCAGTCATCGTGAGTAAAAATACATCTGATACAAAACATGTAAAGATGGCCGCACCTGCAGATACGCGAACGATATTCACCGTAAACACAACAGTAAATAGTTGTAAAGGTCATAAGTCTCAATCTCGTTAATGGTTCATCATGCCTATTCTGCAAAATAACAGCACTCACACACCAAATTAGAATTTGTAGCTACCGGTATATTAGTATGATGTTCCATGATTCAAATTCGCAAAGACATGTCTCTGCATATGGACCTTAAGGGAAAGAAGAAGAAAGAAAGACGGCAAGTTGAGAACAATTTCTTGGGCCTTATCAACATGCACGGCAGTGCATGAGCCAAGTTATTCACGTCAGAAAACGTCAGCACTGCCAGAAGCATGTTATACAGGAACAAGAGTTTATGGCAAAATCTACGATTTGGGGGCCCCGTAAGAAAAAAGATGTTATAGATAGGAAAATGAGCTTTGGCCGTTAAGGAGATATGGTAAATATGTGCAGATGTACAGAATTTCATATTCGTATCTCAAACTATGTTCTAGTCGTGGACCCCTGAAATTGCACATTTTAGGCTAACTGACTCACTCACTCACTCACTAACTCACTCATCATATTGTTTAGGGTGTTTGGAGTAAGCTAGAAACGTGAAATTTTGTATGAAGGTAGAGGATGATAAGTAGATAAAGGAAAAATTCCGATATTTTGAAAAGGTGGCCATCTTGGATTCAAAATGGCCGCCAAACCTAAAATTTCAAAGAATACACAGCCTAAACGACTAAAGATAGAACAGTGAAATTTGGTATGAAACTACATCATTGATAGCAAATTAAGAAAACTTTTTAAAAA
>JAGDQP010071480.1:0-10628 GCA_022664845.1 Lepisma saccharinum | reverse complement strand
TTTTTAAAATAAATTGTAGTGCTTTGCTCAGCCATTATTTTATTTTATCAAAAGCAAAATTTCCCACGCTTCATATCAGGTACATCGAGTGATTCAGCGGAAATGTTATACGTGACAAAGAACTATGGGAATACGCCAACCGAATGTGATGTTTAGCGGTTTTCCCTACTATGTTAGAAGACCAGAGGTCTGTTTCGTCAAAGTTCTTTGCAACTTTTCACTCTTCATTTCGCGTTTCCGGAGGACTGTCTCAAGAGCGCTAACCTCTCGCCGCAAACTCCTGTTCTCATTCAGTCACTTTTCTACCATTTTGTGCAAGGAGTATGGTTATACCAGACAATATTCAACTGTTAGTGAACAAGTAACACCCAAAGCTAGGTAACAAAACGACAGTAAACATAAAGATTGTGGCGGGAGATTAGCGCTCTCGAGGCAGTCCTCCGGAAATACAAACTGAAGAGTGAAAAGTTGCAAAGTACTTTCGTGAAATAGGCCCCAGGTGAAAAGGGAACTATATAAACGCAATATCAGAGGTGATGGTGAAGAAGGAAGTTAGCAATGATTCAGATAGTCGCGGACCACAAATGATGATGGAAGAAATTAGAAAGGATATGTTAAAAATGAGTAAATGAGGAAAAAAATGAGTAAATGAAGAAAAAATGAGTGAGATGAAGGAATAATTAAATAACTATAAGAAGAAACTTTGTAGTATAAAAGAAGAAAATGAACAAACAGAAACAAAAACAAGGAATAAACAACATGATATAATAAAAATTCCGAAACAAGAAAAACAACAACAACCGAATTCGGGACGGGTGTAAGCCAAGATGCTGATACCGCCCATAAAATTAATTTTGTCTTATCTAACAACAACCGAAAGATGAGAAATACGATAAATAGATCGAAACCCTTTACACAAATGCTTGGGATAATGTTTAAAGGCGAAAAGTATGAAAAAAAGGAAACAATTTGCTCAAGCATATAATAATATAACCAAACGGAACATTGACATTGACCATTATGAACATATTTATGGATTGCAAAGTCAAACGGTATTAAAACTTTTAAACATACTTGAGGAAGATTAGAAGGAAAAGGATTTTTTTTTTTTAATTTTGCCAAAATTGATTACAACTGGAAGATAAACCAAACCGCATTAGCTCATTGGTGGAACGTTGGCATAGCATTCGGGAGGTCGTGGTTCGATCCCAGCGACCGACCATCCTGACAGGTTTTTTCCTCATCTTCAACAGAGGCCCGGGCTGAAACATTCCCGCATCCATTCTCCTCCCTTTCCCTATTCCGGCCTGGGCCTTACATGGCCAAAGACGATAAATAAAATTCAAATTCAACTGGAAGATAAGTGAGATATTATAACTTTTACTTGAAAGATGAATTTACGATGATGATGTAGATGTGTGTAGTAACTGATGAAGAGAATAATGATGATGAAAATATGAAATACTGTTGAGTTAAATTTATATTATTATGAAATGATAAAAAGGTGAATGAAGTGAAATTATGGGAACAATTATAAAGTAACTGATGATAAGATAAGATAAGGAGAAAGTATTATGTAAACCAATTTTTATGAACAATTCATCTACTGAAGAAAAAAGCGTATTTGTGCAGACGCAATTTCAATTTTTTTAACACATTTTGGGGGGCATATGTAATGGATCATCATCATGAGGTTGACGAATTGTTTGAATTGAATTTTATTTATAGCCTGTAGGTATCTAAGGCTCAGGTCGGGATAGAGGAGGGGAAAGGTGTCGGCCAGGGCCTGGTGTGGTGTGGTTTAATGTGCCATCCCGGCATTTGCCTGGTGTGAGGACGAATTGTTGTTATAATAATGATCAGGGTGATGACCAGGATTATATTTATAAATTGTTATTTATGTATGTAAATAAATAAATAATAATAACCACTGGCGTTACAGACCGAAAGGTCCTGAGCCTGCCCAACGCCATCTGTCTGCAGTTGGTGAAAGTGTGTCCACCTGAGTGACGGCCGTGGGGTCAGCAGTGCGCGTCACCTTGATCACGAACAGGCGTATCAGGGTCTTTCTAGACCAAGTGGTCGTCACGTCTTTGTTCACGTGACTCCCCAGTTTGCCTCAAGACGCTGGGTGGACGCCGAAAAGTGGGGTGCTCCAGCCGGGAATTGAACCCGGGACCACGCAGACATGAGTCCAACGCTCTAACCACTAGACTGTGGAGTCCCTTATTTATGTATGTACGTTATTATTATATGGCCCACCACAGTTGTTTATTTTTAGACTAGAGTTAAAAATATACATGGCCATAAACCTTGAGGTTTCAACAAAGCTAAACTGTGTTTTGCAAAACGGATGCATAAAATGCCGATATATGTATATTACCGATAAAAGACGTTAGTAAGCGTGTTAATGGTTACTAAGGTTTAAAGTGTGCAACCAAAGGGTAAAATCTTCATGAATATGTATTTAGCCAAGAATATTTGTAATCTTTGAATTGTGGTAGAATGTTGATAGTAGTGTATAACATCAAATTATAATGTAAAAAGCTGAAGATATGATGTTAAGATTGTGTAATGTATAAAGAACGTGAGTTACAGTCATTAGCTAGACCCGGAGATATCCTAAGAGTACCTGAGCTAAGTCAGATGATAGTATTTAATAAATCAATACTATCTTAAAACAAATTTAATTTATCGTAGCTCAAACTGTTGAATATACTCATATTAGCTTCTGCAAATTATATCAACTACTGTAGCGCCACTAGGTGGTTCAATCCTAGAGTCAGGCACTCGTTACCTGACGAAAGCTGTGTATATATACAGGGTGTCTGCCACCCTGGAAAACCTGGAATACTCAGGGAATTTTATAAATCTTGAAAACTCAGGGAAATTTATGAGGTGAACCTGTCCACAGTTGGTAAGAACACTGCCCCGGCAAAGGTCATGGGTTCGATTCCCACTGCTGACCGGATTTTTTTCAATATGTTAAAATTCTCTATTTTAAAGGAATTGTATTTTTTTTTCACTTGTGAAATATCAGTAATGTACAAGATGCTTGGACTGATTGATGGTGGGATTTAAAAAAATCTCATTGCGTATTATTTACATGTTCCACTATACTAAGAACTCAGGAAATTTGAAGTCAAAAAATTAGTAGGCAGTTCAGTAGATATAACTAACCCAAAGGAAGTCCGACCAGGTGTAGTTGCAGTAGTGCGGAGAAGAGTGTTCTATTTTATTCCATTGAAGATTCCTAAACCTATTCCAGTAGTTAAAGCTCAGGAAGAGGAGGAGGAGGAGCGGGTACTCCAATGATCGCAATTAGCCTCTCATTTTAGGGAGAGATGCGAATGCGTTTTTCTTGGAAGTTTAGTGATCACTGAAAGGGACTGGCGCCCCTTCCCGGAGGAGCTGAAGAGAGCCCCAATTTTATTGGCGAGGCTCAGGAGTCCGTGGAAATTGGAGTCTTGCTGTGTCGACGTTTTTGGTTTGTTGGTGTCTTATTGCGTGTTCCGAGGTGGGACCAGGCATTCGTTTTGTCTTTTATTGGGGTTGAGCTCTCGTTTTAGGCTCCTTGGAGAGTAGTTTTAAGTGTTTTATATGAGTTAGGTGTTTTTCTTTTAGTATTAAGTATATCGTATTAGTATATGTTAGGTAGGTAGGTTATTGTATTAGTTAAGTTGAGTTAAGGTTCTCTTTCTCCCCTTCATCCTTTCCCCTTTCCTTTTTTCTTCTTTCTTGTTTTTACCCTCTTACCTTGTCCTTGTGTTTGCTTGTTCCATTGGCTAAGGGAACAAATATTAATTAGATTACGAGGCATTTATTGTGTGTGTTTAGTGTATGATGTTGTTCATGTAGCCCAATTATCTTCATATATATTTCTTGTTTTTATTCTAGTTAGCGTTAAGATAAATAGGTTCTGTTGGTTCATGCTTTTTGTTCTGCCATGGAGGAAGAAGAGGAGATTCTTTGTCTCGAGCCTAAGTCATCTGGAGGAATGTTTGTGCTGGAGTTTCTTTTTGTTAGTTTAGAGTGTAGTTCCCATAGCCAACTTGAGTTTGGCAATGATGGAGTGTTCCGAAAGCACATCGAACAACATCATACTCCCTTTGCCTACTCATGTAGCAAGTGTAATAACAGGTTCACTAATTATAGAGGTATAACAGGTCATGTCCCTAAATGCCCAGGTCCTAGGGTCGACGCAGATAATTTCCCCTGTTCCTATTGTAATCGTAGCTTTGAAACCAAAAGTGGTTTAGGTCAACATACCATGCAAATTCATCCAGCCGATTGGAATGACATTCGTGCTGAGGAAGCTGAAAGTTTCATGTTCAAATGGCGTAAGAAAGAGGAAGATGTATTGATCTCTCTTTGTAAAAAGTATAGGGGTGACCCGAATATCAATGCAATAATAGCGTCACAACTCCCTAATAAAACTCTAGATTAAGTTAGGTCGAAAAAGAATAAATTGATAGCTAAGGGCTTAATTTCCAAAGAAGCTAGAGTTACATCCCAAAACGGTAGGTTGGAGAAGTTGGTGATATAGCAGGGACCTAGTACTTCCAAACCTAGAGCTATGGGTCAAGGTCATAGCTCTAGGTCATGGTAGGAGTAATACGATAGTTAGGTTGGATGAATGAGAAAAGGAATGATCATTTAGTCAGGGTCAAGTAGGTGAAACTCCCACCTCGTCAGGTATTAGAAGTAGTAGTAGGGGAAACTCAAGCTCCGAAACAGTTGAGACTCGTATTAAACGGTCCAAAGAGCTAGACAGAGAAGTTAAAGCGTCCAAAAATAAAATTATTGAAACATTGAGCAAATTGGATCCCAAAATCCCTGTGGAGGAAATGGAGCAGGCGGGAATTGGTACATTCGTAGAAGTTCTACTGGTCATGACGGATGCCCAACGGAAGAAACTGGAAGAAGCTGAACTGGCAAGGGATGAAATTCAAGCAGCTTTAGTCAGCGTTAACTCCACGGACGGCATTCCTCACAGCAGGAGACGTTAATTGACCAAGATTTGGAACTGGAGCGTCGTGAAAAACGAATAAAATCCCTGGAAGATTATGTGGAGCGGCTGAAGAGTGACATGGGGAGCCACAAGAAGGAAAACGTGCGCTGGAGGGATTTGCTTCATATAGAAGATGAGGGCATAAGAGAAAGACTCCTACAAAGAGAATCTTTTCTCGCAGAAGTCCGTGAAGATGATATGGATAACCTTCGAACCCTTCAGCAGGAAGTTGCTGCTACTAGATTGGAATTGGAAGAATGGAAAGTTAGGGCACTCCAACTACAGGAACTACAAAATCGACGGTCACTCAATCAAAAGGATTCGGTTGTGCAGAACCCTATGGATGTGGGAGGTTTATTTACATCTATGGAGTCCGATGTGTTCCAGCTAGAAGAAATGGTCTCGTCGTGTCCGACAGTGGACGCTGAAGCCATGGTTCCGGGGGATGATGGGGAAACAGAGGTGAAAGAGGTTTGGTGTCCTGTCCCAGAAATCATTGAAGATGTGCGGGAGACACTTACTCCATTACCGGTGCCGGAGGAGATTGCGAGGCATAATTGTATGGATCCACAATCCGAAGCAGAGTTAAAAGCAATGATCGACGCTTTGATAGTGGAGGTGGAACAAATGGGTCTAGTTGGTTCTGACCAACATGCTTTGGGCTTGTTTTACGTCAAGATAGTTGATATTTTGAGGTTCAGGTTAGGTGTTAGGAGGTCCACTCAAAAATCAAAAGTGGATAGAGGTAAAACGAACAAAGCATCGAAAGCTACTAGAGCTTTCGCAGAAACCGAACGTCTTTGCGAGTTAGATTCCCGTAAACCGTTAGATAGATTGATTGAAGGTAGGGTAGGAGGTCACCTAGAATAGAGGATCAAACACCCTTAGCTAGAGAAGTGCATAGCAGTTATAGCAAGCTATGGTCTATTAAAGGTAATTGTAATATCAATTTTCGTGAATTTGAAAATAATGTTGGTAACGAGGATAGCCCAATAACACCGCAGGAGGTGGGGGTCGTATTGGTAGAATTGATAACACCTTTGCACCTGGCCCTGATAAGCTTCGTAAATGCGATCTGCTCCATAAGGATAAACAACGACTTTTGGTGTTTTTTTTTTTAATTTCTTGTTAGTGAGTGGTCTAGTTCCTTCTGATTGGAAAAAACATCGATCTGTGGTAATCCCTGAGACTGAACGCAATCTTTGGAAGGTTGACAATTAGAGACCCATCACTATCGGCTCGATGGTAATGCGTGTGTTCACGGGAATCCTTTCTGATAGACTGCAAAGTTGTATTAAATTTTCTCGTTCTCAGAAGGGTTTTATTCCGGGGGAAATCACCGAATCTAACTGCTTTCTGTTGGATCAGTGTATTCGACGTGCGAAGCGAAAGGGTGGCGCATTTTGTTTTGTTGATGTACGGAAGGCCTTTGATACCGTCCCTCATGGAGCTATTCTGAGGGCCCTTCGTAGACGTGGAATCTCAGTGAACATTATAAACATTGTGGAAGAACTATATTCAGGAAATTAGACAAAATTTGAATCCTTTGATGTGGAACTTGAGATTCAACGGGGCGTCAAGGAAGGTGATCCTTTGAGTCCTCTCCTGTTTAATATCATGCTGGATGAACTATTGCATCGTTTAGAGGGGTTACCGGGACAATTTCAACTTGGAGGTAAAAAACTTAGTGTGCTTGCTTATGCCGATGATCTTTTGCTTATTTTCGGTTCCCCTGCATATTTACGTTGGAGGTGGTGGATGGTTTTCTTCAAGATCTTCAAATGGAACTATCTAATGGGAAATGTGTAGCCTTTTCTACTATTCTCACCAGGAAAGCTTGATATGTCGCTGATCCTCGGGCCCGCATTGGAAGTGTGGTGTTGAAGTCTCTTAAGGTGAACGAGATATTTAGGTACCTTGGCTGTATGTTCACCATTCAAAGGGGAAAACAAGTACATTATACTGTTGAATACTTGGAACTTCTTTTAACACGGTTGCAACGTTTTAAGCTTCGCCCACGGCACAAGATTCGCCTTCTTACTCAATACATCTTAACCAAGATGCAATATGATTGGACCATAGCCGAGTTGGGTGTGACGGCATTGTATTCCATCGATCTCATGGTACGAAAGTACATAAAGAAGATTTTACATCTACCGGAGTCCATCACTGATAATATCCTATATTGTCGTAGAAAGGACGGTGGTCTCGCCATACCGGCTAGTGAATGTGGTTCGTCGCGGGATCTTTCGAATGTGGATGAAATTATTGGACAGCGAGGACATTGTAGTTCAAAGTTTAGCGTACGAAGCATCTCTACCTGAAAAGGTGAAGGAGCTTGCCCAGGAACTTTGTATCTATGGTGAGGTTACTATCAGCAAAATTCATAAACACAGGGACATAGAAAAAGACCAATATCGTGAGAGATGGTGTGACCAACAGTCACAAGGTAAAGGGATGCGATATTTCCAGCGATCTCCTGAATCAAACGTATTCCTATTTGATGACAACCTTTTGACGGAAAGTCGATTCATTGATGCACTTCGCCTTAGGTCTAATACTCATGGTGTACGGGAGGTCATCGCCCGTACTAGAGAAGGAATGGATATGCAATGTCGGAAATGTTGGTCCCGAGTAGAAACGTTGGGACATATGTTGGGGAAGTGCTTCTTCCATAAACGTAAACGAATCCATCGCCACGACGAAATAGTGTCATTAATCGTAGATTTCGTGTGCGTCGTGAAGAAAACTTTCATATCAATGGTGAAGTGCTGCGTCCGGATCTGATTGTGGATACGGGGCAGAAGAGGTTTGTTGTTGATGTTTCTGTACGGTATGAAGATCAAAACTCGATGGAAGTGGGAGCTCGGGAAAAAAATAATAAATATAAGGTGTTGCGCTCTATCTTTCGAGATGGGAAGAAGTTCCGCGTCCTCCTCATTCTCATTAGATCCCGAGGGGCTATTCCTAGAACTACCATAAGGACATTGACTGACCTCGCTATAGTGGAAAGAAGTGTGTTGAAGACAATATCTATGATATAGCTGAGATCATCAATTGAGATCGCCAACGCTCATCTAGATTATTGAAGTTTATATGCTCTTGTTAATCCATCGGCCTCCACCTCCTCGTGGTGCGTCATGGGCAATGGTATATTTAATCATTGGCTAAGAGAGGCTACAAGGGATAGTTAGATGACCCGGTACCGGCTTTCGTATCTTCTCGTGATTTTGCGTGTTTTATATTTTGTATGTATTTTAGGGCATTCATTGTTTTTTGTTAGCTATATAGTTTATTAGAGTTTATTATTATTATTATTTTAAATTTCTTTGTTTTAGCTGTATAAATCTCGGTACGAATTACAATTCGGAAGCGATGTTCTCGATGTCATAGTCCAGGGTTAATTTAAGGTAAACCAATCAATCATGCATGAATCTATGCAAATATAAAGGCTTTTACTTACCATTACAACCTGAAAATTTGTAACTGGGTAGTCCATAGTCCACTCTCTGTGTCAGAAGCTAGAAACGTTTCTCCACCAGCATATTATATACTCTTAGAAATGTTGTCACTTTTACACTGTTTATGAAAATTGGGGGTCACATATATTTCGTGTTATGTAGAAGATGAACTCTTTTCATTTTCAATGTCACTTGCATCCCTTTTCGTATTGAAATCTTCGCATCAGAGGATAATTTTGGAAAGAGCAATTTCGTCTGAGAACTTTTCAAGGAATACCATGGTGACCTCTGAATGCGCAGATTATTCAATACCCTGTATGCTAAACTGTTAAGTTCCAGCTCTTACATATGAATATTACGTTCTTTCTACTTCGTCACACAGGGTGTACATAATATCTTCGATATTCTGTAAAATATAATAATTTGTAACAAAATATCTAATTTGTATCTAACCATTTTTCCTCCAATTCAAGGTATTTATAATGTGTTTAAGTGTAAATAAACTCCATGGTTTTTGTGAAAAGTACAATCACAGTGGGTTTACGTTTCTTATCTAACTCGATACCTCTTCAGGTAAAAGGAATAAGTACGTGGAAAGGGGTGCAAAGTAGACATTAATCAAAAACATTGAGATATAGATTTTTAGTTCAAAGTTTAAACGCTGTACATGCTAAATGTATGTTTCTTACGTATGTATTTTGTAGACCTCGTAGTTATGATATAACCATTAAATTTCATATTTACATTGGCTATCTGACGTTTTGCCACATAAGTCGTGGCTTAAATTTGGATTTACAAACGCATATGGTACAGAAATAGCAGGAAGAAAAATATAATAAAACTTGGAAACAGAAAACGACGTTAGTCAAGCATTCTAATCTAAAATTAACGGTTGAAAAGAGTTATAGGGTTATCAGTTTTCTAGGAAACAATATGAATCTTATTAACCACCACCAGGTCATTCACGCGACCTTAAGCATTTGTATGTTGTAAACCGCATGCCGTATATAATGCCGAAATGAAAATAGACTCGATATCACAATTTAGTAAAATGTTACGGGACATTGGAAAGGAAAAAAAAAAAAAAAATAGACAACTTATTTTTGCATTGCCAAATGCTTAAACGTAATAAAGTTAAGTAGAAAATTTGTGCCTTTGCGAATATATTTCCTTTTATGATACAAAAATTTGTGGATTGAATCTGATCATTTTCAGAAAATTCGCTATTGGAAGTTTTCACTTGATTTTGTAACTTCTTTGTTGATTTAACTTGTCTATCTTTTGTTTTGAAGCAAATGTTGAAAATATACTTTTTTTTTGTATTTGTATAGTTTTCCTATTTTATAAAGTCGTTTTTATTTTTGCTTCCGTTTTTTGGAAAAATTGTACCAGAACTTAAAGTTGAGGGCAAGTCAAATGTTAAAAGAAAACGGTAATGTTACATTGATGTGTTAGAATATGTACGTGGGTTTCCCGAAGTTTCATTTCTAACTGCTGGATTTTATCTAGCTTTCAGATTACCCATACTTCTGGATGTTAGTACATATCGTTCTAATGACTATTCAATCCTTGCATGCCCGAATTGCTGATTCCCGATATGGTGATATGGATAAACTTTACTACAGTTACATTTTCAGGTAAATTGTCTCATTTTATGCTAAGTATAATGTGTATGATTGTATTTCCTTGGGTTTGGTTTACAAATTGGTTAGTTCACAGAAGTCATTTTTATCGTAAGGTGAAGCAACCGTGATAGATTTGTAAAGAAAATTTTTAAAATATTTAAATCAGATCATTTCGAGGTGTGTTGTAGTTGGCTCATTTATTACACAATGCTATGAGCATTAGAAATTTTTATGGTGGTTATTTATGACCTCTGTTGAGTTGTTCTTTTTATTGCTTTGCCCATTTGTACTGTTCTTTGTGATTCTACATAGAGGTAGGAAAAAAGTCTTCAATTGAAACCGCATTAACACGCCACAGACTTTAAATATGAGATTTAAGGAAATTAAAAAAAATTAACAGAAATAAAAGTAAAAATACTAAATTTGTCCCGTAACCTATTTTCTCGAAAATCACACTTCAGGTTGAGAAAAGTTTTTTGAAATTATGACCTATCTCCCGCGTTTGTAGCAGACTCGTTTGAAGTAGCTGCT
>JAGDQP010071479.1:0-10629 GCA_022664845.1 Lepisma saccharinum | reverse complement strand
AACGGATTGTCTACGGTTACTTAAATAAGACTTGAAGAAATGGATCATAGAAGGACTAAAACTGAATGTGGAAAGCTTTTGAATTAGTATATTATGGTCTACAGTATCGAATGCTTTTTTAAAATCCGTGTATACAACATCTACTTGTTCTTTATTGTCTATGGCGGAAGCTATGAAGTCTGTAATTATAGCGAGATTAGTTACAGTAGATCTTTTCTGTAAAAAGCCATGTTGATATATTGAAAGCACCGGCTTAACATGCTGCATGACCTGATCATAAATGACACTTTCAATTATCCTTATATCGCTGAGTTGTTATAGCAGCACGCGTTACTGCATACGATTCAGTATGTTCTTTAAGAGAGATATCACCCCAAACAAGCATCTACATCTCCATATTTGTTTCCATCAAAGATGTTGGAAAGATGGTTATGTCTCCCTGCTTCTCACTTCGTTCTGGATTTGTCCAAATAAAATCCACTCGTTTTGGACCCAGTTTTTATGCTTTTGCCCGTTGAAATACATGCTGTGTGATGTGGATAAATGGTATATATAACATTAGTCTTATGGGATAAGAACCACCTGCGTGTGATTGTCTATAAGAACCGAAATTGTTGATACAGGTTGAGGCAGCAAATACATTTGCACGCAGTGGTTTATGTAGCTTCCTGTTTCTTCAGTTCAAATTCAAATTCGTTATTGTTCATAACATTAGAAATGCATGAACATGGTCAATTGATTCTATAGTCTACATAGGCATTAGACATACATTTGACTACATAAATATATATATTGATTATATTAATCTACACATTCAATATTCTAACTGGTGAAATCGAAATTGAGTTCATATGGACACTTTTGTACCAAAAGTATTTTTAGTTTATTGCTAAATTGTTCACTTTCTAGTTTCTTTATTGACGCAGGTAACTTATTATAAAAAAATGTGCCCTGAATGTAGGGACTTCTACTTGTTGCTTCCAGTCTCCTACTTACTCTGTGTATATTTTCTTTACTGCTGGTATAATAATTGTGAATTTCTTCATTTCTTACCGTCAATTTGTTGTCTTTTTTTACTAAATTTATTTTCTGATATACAAACATTGCATATAATGTTAAAATATTATGTTGTTTAAATAAATCGTTCCAAGAATGTTTCCTGTTCACTTTAACAATTGTTCTGATAGCCATTTTCTGTAGGACAAAAACTCTTTTTACATTACTTCCACAGGCATTAGAGTAAGAGTAAGAGAGCATATGGCAAATAAGGATAAATCACTACAAAATAATTTATTTTAGTATTTTTGTAGGTAGATAATCAGAAAGTCTCCTTAATAAGTAAATATTTGTAGTAAATTTTGTGCAGACATATTCAATATGATATGTCCAAGTAAACATGCTGTCTACATATAACCCAAGAAATTTGCAAGAATCACTACTATCAATACAATTGTTATGGTCCGTGACAGAGATTTTGTTTCCAGCTAGATCATAATAAACTAGTTCAGTTTTGTCCGTGTTGATCTTTAGATGGTTTTGCTTAAAATAATTCACGAATATCTCTCTAAAACTCTCAATCTGCCTTACCAAATATGTTATGAGACCACAGTAGGCTTGAAGTGTCCTCTGCATACATTGTGACAAGATATCTGTCAGAACAAGGGAAATCATTAACATAACACACAAATAGCAATAGGCCCAAGATTGATCCTTGTGGAACACCTAAACCAACCTTTTTTCTACGTGACCTTGTTCTACTTATTACATTATTTTCTTTGACTATTATCTCGACCAGATAATTGAATATATCGTTTACACGTGCTAGGTCTCTACTATACCTCCGAAAAGCATTTTGTGTACTCTGAAAAGTGTTCCACAGCCTGTTGACCAAAAATCCCAGTAGCACACAAACTTTGAAAATACGTGGATTAAACGTTAGTACCGAAATGTTCTGTTAATGTTGTAAATGTACCGAAATGTCCTTCTGTTCAACGGTTTATTCGACGTTGAATAATTGTTGATAAGAAAGGACGAAGAAGCTGGTTTAGTTGACCAAAACAGAGCATGAATAGTGTCTGGTGGTTTACACACATTTAGTTTCATTTTATGCGTTTCTCAGGATATACGGTGTTAGTTTTCCAACAATAAATAATCCGAGAGGCTACTGTGGGGTTCGAACACAGGAACGTTCTGCACTTCTTGTTGCTAGCTCGTTCTTGGAATCATATTTTTTATTACTTGTTTTGCAAAAACCAATTGGCCCTTTAGGGGTTCAAGGTCCCGGTTAAATATTGTTTTAATACAACCATATTGGGCATAGCTTTATTTGGTACCAATGCACAACTTTTAATAACAACTCGAACCCCAATATATGAAAATAAATCGGCCGACTCTATTGCCTATTCAAATTCAAGAATTAAGTCAACACTATAAAAACATGCACAGCGATAACAAACGTAATAATCCGAGTTAGAACTTAGTTTTGTCCATTTTGGATTAAACCGAAAAATGGACTAGCCAAGTTTAATATTTGCTCTGATGTCTATCTTTAGATTATAGTTATGCACTCCAGTATCGTTACGTACAGCTGAATGGTGTAAACTCACTGTAAAATAATAATATTAATTGTTTCAGGATAGCCTAGGTTTTGTATTCTAGAAGTCACTTCCGCAATAGATATGAAACAGGTTTTATATTTTTATACATGATAGTTATACAATAAGGAAATATGATTGTTTCTTACTCCAGATGATGATCACAATGATGACTAACTCCATGGCAGTCCATTCCTCCGATGTAGCTATAATGTATATCAGATAAACGCTTGCAACGAGCAGCGCCACCATCGCAAAGCCAACTTCTATCAACCACAGAAGCACCAAATAAGGATTTTCCTTTCCAAAGGGAAAACAAAAAAGGAAATTATTTACTTTACATTATATATATATATTGTTTATCCTCTTTACAATTCATTAACATTAAGGCTGGCTTTTCATGCACGCACTATACTCGTATTTTGCTTGTGATTTCTATAAGTAGCCAATAGAAATACTTACATATATGCTTTAATTCTGTATTCAGCCAAATGGCAAGCAAATAACGCGTCTAGCTCATGTATGAAAAGGCGGGATAATAGTGGGAGAGAATTTAACATTACATTAATCTTTGTACGCTGCCTATCATAGACTACGTTACCAAAAATATCTAAGATACCTATGATTACTATATTGTATATGGCGATAACGCACCCTACTAGGTTGAAGGCATCTAGAAACGATTATAAAAGGTTAGCAACTCCGCCTTACGTCAATAGTACGAACTATCAGTGGCATAGTAGTAGTGACACCTGTGAATGAGCTTGTACAGTACATCAAGGCAGAAAAGCAGGAACTCCTAGTCAGTGTCACTGTTGCCGTCACTTCTTGGGGTACAATAGAATACAAAGATAAGGGGTAATTATGAATAATTGCCCACTATTGCTGCTTTTTGCATTTTAAAAAGTTTTACACAATTCACGCAAGCAGCTTGGTGAAGTCAGGTTAAAGTTTTCTTTTATTTTGCACAAATCACGAACATATATTAGGTTAGGAAAAGTCAAGTTAGATTATTTTTTTCATAATACGTAATGCAAACACTTAACATAACGTTTAACACAAAAAATAGTAACCAATTCACTCACTCCCTGTGCTTCCTCTGATCTCTGTCATCGAATCAAACTGGATATATCATTCCTCACCAATCCCATTTATGATAGGCAAGCCGGCTTTTCATATAGGCGTTCGCCGCTTTGTTTGCTTGCGATTTGTCTGAATAAACAATTGAAACACGTGTTTAAATGCCGGTTCTACGTGCAACAATAGTATTGGTTACTAATTGAAATCACAAGCAAAGCACGTGGCGAGCTCTTGAAAGAAAAACCGACCTTACGAGTTCAAAAGAGCTGGACAGTCAGTGGCCGATTGGTCTAGTGAATAGCGTGTTGAGTTGCTAGCAAGGGGCGCCATGTTCAAACCCCACATAGCGCCATTTCTTTACTTTCTCTTTCCACTTTTCAATAATTGCTACCTTTTGCTTCCATTTACATTGTCAACATTTCATGAAATTATACAGACAAAGGATTAAAATCAGGTTAAGGTGAGTCCAGATTAGGCCAAATTTCTGTGCTTGTACATGTTGGTAAAGACAATCTCAGAACGACGAAATCATCTGTCGGCTCTTTCCTACTACGAATTTTGAAAACAGAAAATAAAATAAAGAGAATGTATTTGGGTGATTACTTACTGCAGAAATTATTATATTTGATGGCACAATACAATACAATAGGTTTAAACACACAAAAGAAGAAATATCTAAAAGATCTGAAATGAATTTACATGTTCTCTCTAATCGTTGTGCAATATTACTGGTAGCTTTGTTCATAGGTTGCCAGATACTATAATTAATTTCATAGTTTGTATCAATGGCCTCTATCTAAAAGCGATACTGGAATTTCTGTTGCCATTGAACATTTCATGAATATATGAAGCCAGGCATCGGAGAGGAATTTAATCTCTTTTGTCCACTTCCAGTCTAAACCAAGATGGAACATTTCTTTCTCTCTTTTTTTTTGTTTGTACTATTTTTTTAACGTTTGATATCGCAGTGCAACCCGTTTTTTATTTATGTCTTAATTCTTTCAAAAAGTAAATATTATTTGCAGTATTTTCTATTATATGCAAGGTAGGGTATACTATTATATAAATTACCTAAAACCTAGAATTACGTGAACAACAGACTAGGGAAATCGAACAAACTAACCATATATTACCTCTTATTTTCTTAAACACACAAAATACATAATTAATAAAATCAACTTACGCCCACACGACAGGAGAGACTGCTTAGTGTCGTAAGATAGATGCCAGAGCAAATATTTAAACTCTTTAGTCCACTTCCAGTCGAATCCAATGTGGACCAAATTTTCAGTTCTAACTCAGTTACTCTTGATATCGCTGTGCGGCCCGTTTATTGATTTAAATCTTAAATTCCTGAGTTATTCATATAATAGTATACACTACTCTGCATGTAATAGAAAATACTGTAAATAATATTTACGTTTTTTTGCAAGAATTAAGACATAAGGAAACGGGTCGGACTTCGATATCAAGCTTAAAAACTGAGTTAGAACCGAAAAATTAGTCCATATTGGATTAGACTGGAAGTGATTAAAAGAGATTAACTGTCCTCCCCGCCCCCTGGCTTCATATAAGCATGCAATTTTCAATGGCAGCAGTCAGTCCAGGATCGCTTTTAGATAGAGGTCATTGAGATGTACTCATAGGTGCATGAAATATTATCAATACATGTTAAAAATAATCACGTTATTTTAGAAGCAGTTTCTTTTCTGAAAAATGATAGAGAAACATTTTTTTAAATATTTTCTTTCATGCTGGCAAGAACTTTAACGTAAGGGGGTTATTTCCATCAATGACATATTTTTAACAAAGATATAGTTCACAATATATATTCCAGTATTGTTTCAAACTTTTGCTGCAATGTGCTTGAAATAAAAAAATACATGCACATGTTTAGCCAACATGTATAACAATGCTAATGGTAAGTCTACATTAGGTCTTGTTGATCAACATGTTTGCGTGCGTGAGGATTATCTAAAGACCGTGACAATTTATAAACGTATCCGGTATAAGTGGAGTGAAAATTGAAGATTGTCACGGTCTTTAGATAATCCTCACGCACACAAACATGTTGATCAACAAGCCCTAATGTAGACTTACCATAAGTCTACATTAGGCCTTGTTGATCAACATGTTTGTGAGCGCGAGGATTATCTAAAGACCGTGACAATTTATAAACGTCACGCAAAAAATTGTACAAAGTCAGTGCACATTTTTGTGCAGTAAACCAAAATAAACAATTTCATTCTTATTAGGAAGTTTGAAGACAAGGAGAATACATATAAGAATCGTTACTTTTAAAGCAAAAATCTACATGTGTGTAAGTGCAGTGAAAACTGATGATTGTAACGGTCTTTAGATAATCCTCGCGCACACAAACATGTTGATCAACAAGACCTAATGTAGACTTACCATAACACTTTTGATAAACCTATGTTTAACAAGATAATCGTGACAGAATATATATATATATACAGGGTGGTAAGCTTACGGACCGACAAACGTCGGGAGGTGATAGTACAGTGAAAAATAAAGAAAAAAGTCCCAGACAACGGGGGGGAAATTCCGAGGCGTTACGGAGCTACAGCGTGCCGAAAGCGTGGGAAAATGAACTTCAGAGAGGATTATTGCGAAGACGAAAAATCGGAGAGTAGGCGGTTGAGAGTAAATTAGAGGAAGTCACACCCGGGCTATCCAAAAATGCATATTGGAAAATTCTACAAGCAGGGCGCAAGGGATTCCCCAAAGGAAGTAGGGGATTCCCAGAAAGTTTTCCAAGTAAAGATGGGTCGAAGACCACAAATGGGATGAGTTGCCAACAGCTAACAATAATTCATTGCCGGCACATCGATATCTCAACGAGAATTAATGTTATGACCATTTTTATAAAATAATGCGTGGTTGCATATCAGACAGGGGTGATAATTAAAGACAGTCAACGAGCGTTTGGCTTATTTATTAGGAGTGAGAGAAACTAGAAGTATCCAGTCGGATGGTGGTCAGTACGCATATCAACAGATGCAGTGTAGTAAAAAAAAAGATGTCCTCGTTGGTCGAGTGGTCAATGCTATCAGGCGTCCGTGATGTCACAGCAGTCTTGCATTGAAGCCCGCCTGGAAAAGAATCAGGTGTATGATTAAAGCGTAACAGCATGCAAAGGATAGACGGAGGGTATTCGTTAATGCAGAGTCACGTTCGACTGGTTAGTAGAAAGAACACAATCTAATACAGTAGCCAAAGAAGAGAGAAAATAAACACGCGTGTGTACTAGACATCAGGTGCCAACCGATGCAAGGCAAAAAGTAGAAAGTTTTCCGTACGATATTACAAGCTTAAATAGTTCAATCTGTATATTCTACACAAGAAAAATGCGTTAACGGGCATAGCGAATTCTAGCTGCGTCGTAAACCTCCAGAAGTAACTTTGTAACTGGAGTTGTGGCCATTGCCGTCCGCAGCAATGGGAGAATGTAGTGAGTGTATGTAGCAATGTGTAGCTCAGTATGTTGTTGGAAGATACACTGTAAAAAAAAACGCACTTTCTTACACTTTTAGGGCACTATTGAAAACCAGAAAATGTTTCAAAACTGTACTAATTGTGTAATAAAGTGCTGTGGAAATGTTCGAATGTGTTCCGTAAGAAATATTAAATAATTTAGATCACAATCACAACACTTCTAAAGCACATTTTTTCTTGGTACACATTTGGAGCAGTAACTGAACAGAATTCCAGACATACTTTATCTCACCTTTTATACATTTTTCTTACACTTTTAAACACTTTTTTCCTTTTACTGCTTTTTGTCACTATCCATCTATTATATGCCAATAATAGCTCACATTAAATTATTTTCATTTGTATTTGTTGTTCCTCAGGGACTAAATGATTTTTAGGTGTGTGACTTTTTATGCATATAAAGCACTTTCCTATAGGCACAGCCTTGAAGAGGATTTTAATGTGATTTTTCCTTATTAGGTAGGTTGAACGGAGTGTTCCGAAGCCCACTTGAATGTATACTGTAGGTCCCATGCTTAGAAAGTCACAACTTTACTTAGGTCATTAATCAAAATTCTGCTTCAAAGTCAGATACTACTTATCAGTTTAATAATTTAGCTCTACTCAAAATGTATAGGTAAACAAATGATACTATACATTCTTTCAGTTTTTGAAAACCGTTAATTGCAGCCTAAGCTTGTCTCGTCTTGAGAGATGACGTCACTATTACTTTTAAGAAAATACTGACAATGAATGAAGTGGACAAGACATGTATGTTAGGGTACATCCCAACGTTCACCTTTTGAGACTGAAGAAAAGCATTGGAAAACCTCAGGCAAAATTGCCGGCGGCATGACAAACTTGGATCACGATTTTCATTCTGAAATAAACGAAATTAACCACGGTGGCTTATTTTTCTAGTAACCCCCATTTTATTAATACCTGCTGAAACTAAAAAAAAAAAAAAAACGCAATGCTCACTTTTTATGCAAAATTTAATTTATATTCAAGTTTATGTGAAATACTCAAATTCTCGTTATCATTTATATCGATATGTCTAAATAAAAAAATCCCTTCGGCAGACCTACAGGCTGTGGTAGATCTCGAACTTCTTTTTTTATTTTCAAAAATTCAAATCTCGCCTTATATGAGCGCTATCGAGAAACTAGTTATTGATTTATATATTAATCATCAAGAACATTTCAACGATACCCCACAAGACATGGTTTTAAAAATTTAGAAGTTCCACCCCCACCCATACTCGTACCCCCACAACCACTGAATCGTTGGTCTCACCGTAAACTTCAAAGGGAATACTATAAATTATGCAGACAAAGCTTCCCTCTAAACTTCATAAGGGCTGATATATATTTTTTCTTCCAAATTTCAACCCCCTCCCCCGACCACTCCTTTTGCCGATTTTGCTCATTAACGAACTTAGTCGAGCTATTAAACCTAGAAAAAACATATTAACATTTGGTTCAAATATCTTCAAAACTATGGCCGCTAACGTGTTAATATATATATATCGTACCGACCTCAATAGGTAGATTTTTCTTCGAAATCTACCTAAAATAACAAAAAAAAAAATTGTTTTTACTGGCAAACCTGTTTAGATAAAATCCCGTCCAGGTGGCGTGGTTACGTTATCTTTATACGTCATTACCACAAGTGACCTGTGCGACCCTCAACGCAAGAGGAGAAAAAGGAAACGTGAAACATGTTATGTATAATGTAAATAAGGTAGGTTAACGAAACCTTGTACTATTTAAGTTTTATATAATTATTTTAATATTACTCTATATTATAATAAGACATAATTCTAAATTTTATGTAACAGAGGATCGTGTGAGTGAAATTGTAGTTAAAATTATTTGCTTACTTGAAAACATGGCGGCTATTTGGAAGAATGTTTTGCAAATAATATAGTTTCCGGTGGTAGCGTAGGCCCTATATTCATCCACTCTACTCGTGCAATGTACGTATATCGAGGGATAACCATTGACACCTCGAATCTACAACTTTTGTCATCTAAAGTTGTTAAATTATATAATACATAGAATAAAACTGGCGGACTTTCCAGTTAAAACTTCGTTACAAATAAACCAGGAGGAAAATTGACCATTTACTTACTGCCAAGTTTAAAATGGAAAGTTCTCCAATTTTTTCTATTCAATAATATTGCACAACAACAATTTTAGGTAACAGAAATTGTATATGTGAGGTATCAATGCAAGTTGTGAGTAAATAAAAGTTGACACTAATGCTCTATAAGTGTAAGGGAACGCTTACATAAGTGGGTTAGAAAAGGTAAGTGAACGCTTGCACTTAATGTTGGTAATTAACTATTAAAATAAAGGCAATTAAGTTCCAATAATAAAAGGCAGGAAAACACTAAATCCCAAATTTAAAATGTTTTCCCCAATTCGAGCACTAATTGGCACAGGGATTCCGCCAGGATTTTCAGTTTGTGTTTGTGTTTGTGTGTGTGTAAACTCAAAATTGGGAGGTTGTAAGTGGAGTTTTGCACGGTTTCAATCGATTTTTGACCACACAATTTTTAAAGTGCTGGGTGGTGTTCTTGAGAATTTGGGAGGGAGACACCCCCCACAGGGGGAGGGTCAGGAGGAATCACTGGTTAACACTTATATTGGCCACTTCCGGTTAAAAGTTCATGGGTGCTTGCATATTACTACCTATATATTTTTTAATTCATTTATGGCCTTTAGGCATCCTTGGCTCAGGCCGGGATATGGGAGGGGAAGGTATCGGCCAGAGCTTCACTTAAGGTTGTATACCGGTATTCGCCTGGTGAAACAGAGGACATCCCTGGAAAACCACAGTCAGGATCGTCGGTCGTGTAGTTCGAGCCCACGTGGCCACCCATTGCCGATCCGAAGTCCACGACGTTACCGTCAGATTGTGAAAACATGTATGTATTGATATTAAATTCCTCTTTTTCATTTCCATTCTTTCAACTTTAGAATATTTTAGAAAATGGAACGTGTTCCTGCTATATAAGGCCGGACGCAGACTAGCGACTTTGGCGAAGCAACATATGTAACAAATAAATTGAGTTTTTGACAATTAGAGTCGAGAGCACGGACACGTTTCTTGCTCGTACATAACGTAATGGCAGTGATAGGAATAATGGCAGGAAACAATCTTTGAAATGAAATACAAATATAGCAATACCGAAATTATATAAAGCGAACGAAGTTATCCTTAATGCAGTAGAACGTGTGGAAATTGCTGTACAGCATATTATATATATATCTACCTGGAAACGGTGAAACATACGTAACTAAAAGCAAACCAATACCCATTCCCATGGATTCTGCTAGACCACCCAAGTGGGAGGGAGAGTCCCGACCGAGCCCACACACTCAACTTTTAGGTTAATCGATAGAAATCATGCGAAATTCTACTTACACAGCCCCAAACTGAAAATCCTGGTTGA
>JAGDQP010071476.1:0-10629 GCA_022664845.1 Lepisma saccharinum | reverse complement strand
CACAAATCTCTTTTTCGATGCTATGAGATTCGACGCTATGAGACCCCACGATTCTTCTTAGGACCAGAATATCTGGGAATGAAGTGCCATCTTCTTGTTCCAAAAATTGAAACAATGTTTCTACCGATTCAGATGTGGCTTAGTTCAGAACACTCGGAAAAAGTGGGAAAATCTTAAAACGGGCGGATAATCTGATGATTTATTAATCTAGAAATGGATAATCAAGGTTCTGTATTTGGTGTGAAAGGAACGGAATAACGATCTGGCTTTTGGCCGCTATCGAATTTCCACATATTCCATGCTCTTTTGCAAGAGTCGGAACTCAAGTAGGTAGTCGTAACTGTAGGAGCTGCGTAAATATTTTTTGTTTTGATGTTTACTGCGTATGGTCTTTATGTTTCTGATGTGAAATATGATTTAAAACTATATTACTTCCACTTGAACTGTTAATAGGTACAAATAAATTAATAATTGCGCATATTTGGGGAAGGGGTAGCACCAATGCCTAAAATAATTAAAATACTGCAAAAATAGTAAAGACAGCTATAAATGCATGAAGTTGAATTCTACATTAACTCTTTCTTCTGGACTAACGAAAAGTAAATGTAGGAAGTCACATCGATATCCAGTAATCCAGCTAGCACGCTCGCTTTCTCTTTACTTGATCCTGGGGGGGGGTTAGCGCCGATGGGGTACATTGAACGGAGTGACTCGAAGCCCACTTTTACTAAAATTATTGATTCGTTCGTAGAACTTCATGAACTCATTTAGGACGTAATAACTATTTACTTAAACATATTGTGGAGGGAAAATGTTGTGAAGAGGTTTTATGCAGTGGTAATTAATGGGTTCGTCTGGGTCGTTCACTTGTTTTTCTGAAACTAGACTAGAATATGATGTGTATTGAGTGTGTGTATAGTTGTATAAAACGCAGAGTACTTAAATGAATTTCAGCATTTACTCACTCAAATCGTCGCTTGCGCTTTTAATGTAATTAACGGCACCAATAAATGTAGCTGTCTCTGAAATGGATTTTATACGAAACAGGAGAATGGCTTTTAAAAAAAACATTGTTTATGTTTTTATCTCTTAAACCAATAAGTTCGAACAACCACTGATGGCTTTAGGTTGATAGTATGCGTTGAATTTGATTGAGTTAATGTAATGATCGAAAGCCAAAGAGGCTGCACCCGCTTGTGCACGCGTTCATGGAACATCTCCAGCTTCACGTACTGCACTATTTCCGTTACAAGTACTTGAGTTCCTACAGCCTGAATGTTTGCGTTTATTTGTTCTTTTTGTTTCGATGAGACTTCACTGCATTGAAGAGCTAACAAGGCTTTTGGGACTGATGCCAATCGATGATGAACATTGTAACGATTTTTTTCTAGCTGTAGTTGGGGGAAAGTGAATAGGTGAGTAAACTTATGGATATTGGTATATTAGGCCGCAGAAAAGTAACCGGTAGGACTATAGTCTCATCACTCATCATAGGAACTTCATATTTTACATTGATAAAAAATTGTATTATGCCTACAAATTTTAAACAATTAGATATTTAATCGTAACACAAGATTTCGCAATGTGGCATCCGACGCCACCAGATGTGAAGGCCCTGTGAATGAATTGATATTAACGTCCTAAACGAGCTTAAGGGATCTGCTCGTTAGATTGCTTCTATTGACGGGATCTGCAGTTTTTTTTTATATATATATAGTAAAGTGGGCTCCGAAGTACTGCGTTCAGTGGGCCCCGAGAAGATTTGAACACATGACCACGCGCACAGAAATCGATCGCTGTAACCTCTCGGCCACCCCGATGTCGTAAAGACCCTGTCTTTCAGCTACTGCTCTCCAGATGAATTCCCATTGCACTGAACTTCCTTCGTTGCAGAACATTCTGATCAAGTCTGTTGCATCAATCTTGGCAAACTTTTCATAGACCGTCTACGTTCCAGGGTTCGTTTCGACAAGGGGATTTCACATGAATATGTGTAAAAGGAATTTATGAATTTCTCTTTCACGTGGGATCTGCTTCATATACAAGTCATACCCCGTTGATTGTGGGGTATGACTTGTCCTGGTGAGTGACAAGGTGAGATGTTTCGCTGCCATATAGGGATATGGCAGCGGAGTGTCATGGCAGTAAAGCGGATGATTTCCTGGTGATATACTGAATTTATTATCGCCCTCTTCTGCGCTTTGTATAGGGAAAGTTTTCCATTCCAGCAGTAACCTCCAGCAACGATGAAGCCTAGTTTAACACTTTCTGTATATTCATCTGACCAGTAAGAACGACTTCTGGAAGTAGATTACGCTCTTTTCATCCGATCCCGATAGATAAATCCGTACTTCATCCAGTCTAACTATAAACTTCCAGCGGTCCTGTGCAATATAACCAGATTCTTACAGGCTTCCGATGTTCGTCTTCCTTTCCATGACATGTGAAGAAAGTAGCATGTGAATCCTCCTAAACTTACGTTTCTTCACCGGTTGAAAATTTCGGGCAATTGTGCGATTTATGGTGAAAGTTTCATTTGCCATTTCTCTTGCCGTCGGCGACTTCTCCCGGAGCGCCAGCAGTGGCATGCTAGGACCTATGATACTTACCATACTTAACGCTGGAGGTACCAGCAACAGTAGACTTACCCATTATGTTGCGATTCAACACAGCATTTATGTCTTTATCAGCAGACTGAAATCCTTGTCTTTAAACTGTTTAATTATTATACCATAACTAGCTTTGCAAGTAATGTAGTGCTCCCTACAGACTTAGGTAGCAGGTAATAATATGTGGTCATATAGCTCCGAAAATAGCAAACTGGAAAAACCAGGCAACCTGGCTGCATGCTTGTAAAACCAGACATCATTCAGTTTTTAGATATATTGGGAGTAAAAACAAGAGGAAGCCTTAAGCGGAACTTGAATACGGTTCGTTCAGTTTGAAGTCGTGCTTCCTATGGACTGAACCAAGCTGTAAGTCGAAAGTAAACACCAGAACAAAACATTATGGAGGGTCAGAAATGAGTTGTTTAAAATCCGAAAACATAAACTAAGTTAGCCCCAAGAATCGCACCATTGTTTTATTCACTTCGATTTGTCAATTAGGGATCGGAATCTCCATTAGTTGAGAAGATTTCCCATTTCTGCGAAAACAGGCAATGAAAATGGCGACAGCAAACACTTGACCAGAATTGAACGTCTGCTTAGGATATGACACCAAATTCTCTTTCTTCGCATGTGCGCAAATCACACTGGAACTAAAAACTTTGAATTTTCAATACTGCTAACGTAGAATAAACGAGTCGCGTTTTTCTAGGATTATGTCGGTAACTGCAAATACTGACATTTCTCGGAAATATTGTGGGATATATCAAGAGATTTTTGCAAAATTTTTAGCAGTGTAAATAAAGAGCCATTTTGTGATTACTAGATCCTTGCGCTCAGTGTATAATTAGTATGCAAAATGATATCAATACATTTAGCATGGTATGCCTCGTAAGAAACATCGAGAACATTGTTGAAGAAAGTTGTTCTAATGCTATCCGCACAAAGCAGTTCTTTATTCTTTCCTTGTGATTTTCGGTGTCTGAAAATTGTTTCTTTCAGGGGTGACGGGAACGGGGAAGGCTCCGCAGATTACCAAGAATACGACGCCGAAAAGTTCATAACAGTAGTAAAAACAGGGAAATGCTGGAATGGTACCTTCAACTTAGGCCCTGGACGACACCTTCATCGCATGCATCCTTTTCCCTCTTCTATCCTAACCTGAGCCTTAGATGTCTAAAGGCCTCAAATAAAATGCAATAGTAAAATCACAAAAAAATTTTACATCATCCCGGAAAGAGCGAAAATACTCCCGGAGGTGTGCAAATACCCTTGAAAAGGCTATTCTAAAATTTATCTATCTCAGAAATGAAATGGTTGATTTAAGTCCCGCTCAGGGAAGATTCATCGGGTCAAGATTGGGTCAGTCGATCAATTGGGGGCAAGATTCGATCATCGGGTTGTTGGATAACAAAGTCAGTCTCGTCATTCGCGTCAAAAGTGACGTGCTTTCAGCTCTGGGGTGAACCACTGCAATGTGCAACAGCCCTGAGCCACCAGTACACCATGAACTTGTGCAGTCAGTGTCGCATGTACGCATATACCCACGGGATTCGAAAAATTCCAATCCACCGCATATACAATCGGTAACAAACCATTGAATTAAAATATTTCTGTTTTTGAATATCTGAAAAGGAAAATAAATTAAAGCCATTGGAAACTGTCTATAACTTCTCTTTGTGACTTATTTCTACCACAGTACAGAGGCCACATTCATATGGCTCGTCAGTTTTTATTTCTCTGCTCTCTCTGCACAAATGACTCATACATTTGGCGCCCGAACAAGAACCGATGCAGTTTTTATAAATATTGGCGCGAAAGGAAGGGTAGGTGGAATGTCGACTATGGCTCCACGAAATCAAATCCACCAATCGTGTAGTCTAAGCCAGCTCTGCAGTATCTGCCAACATTGTGGTAGTTCAGGTTCTTCAGTATGTGGCGCTGTAGTCGATAACAGCAACATTATCTACTTGGAATTTTCAATAAAAGACAGATTTTTTGTCTGTATGTGTAGTGTTGTGGGTTGACTGCAAGTTTCCCCCAAAGGGGAAAATTTTAATACTGACGGCAATTCTTGTGTGAAAATACGCTAGAAACTGGACATTCTCTGGTCAAGGAGAAGAGGTTGCGTCAAATATACGAAGGATAAAAGAAAGGAAGTTTACTTAACACCTTAAATACATGTCTTATGCTTAAAATGTTCTTCGTTATCAGCTCGGGTAGCTAAAACGGAATGGTCGGCTCTCGAGCTAGAGGTCGCAGGTTCGAGTCTTTTTAGATTGATCTTTCTATCAGAATGATGATTTCATGCGTTGTAGTAAAAAATAATTACAGTGAAGGAAAATATAACTGCAAAACATTTTATCCAAAAGGCGATCGTGTTGAAACGTTAACAGTTTTGTGCGGATAATTGTGAATATGGTTACAGTGTTGACCTGACAAAAAGAGCATTTCCGTAATGCAAAATATAGGCGGAGGATCGCAAATGAGTGTGATCGAGGGGATTTCGGAGCTAAACCCATTAGAATATCGTATTGTGCATATTGTTTTCTTTTTTCTTTGCTGGTAATTTCAATTGAAACATTTCGTATCTTTCTCCATATATACATTTTCGTGACACATACCACGTTCTTGCGGATATCTACAAATATATATGTGCGAAATGACTTTGCGAATTAGTTCAATTTCTCGAAAACCTTTTTTTCCCCGCATATTTCAACACATCTTTTTGAATACGTGTAACAAAATGCTTTACAATTATATTTTCCTTCATTATCATTTTTTACTACAATGCATGTAATACTCCTGATAAAAAGACCTATACCAATTTTGGATGTAATGAAACTCGAACCTGCGACCTTTCGCTCTTGAACTGACCACTCTTTCATTTCATCCCCCCCGGACTGACGATACTGAATAATTATTTTAGGGCATAAGAAATGTAGCTATAGTGTTACGTAAATTTTGCCCGTGTTATCTCGCAACTGGCAGAATAATGCACCCTATTATTTTCGTATGCTAATAGCGGTAGGGTAAACTACTATAATACGAAGTCTGCTCACAGACTAAAATTCCCAAACCGTGACCTCTTCTTGTTAGTGTAGTAAACCATTTCCATTTTATTTATATTCTTATGAAGACAGATGTGCTGGGAAGATGTAACAAAAAAACTTCAGCCATATTATCGCAAGTCTACGGACCGCAACGTGATGAAACCATCACATAGCCCGTGCAGCAGTCCACCGCTGCTCGTACTGGCGTAGGGATGCAAATACAACACTTAGCTTGAGTAGCAGACCCATCGCTGCTCGTATACGGCGTAGGGAATTGGCGACCCCATCGTCCAGCCGGCTTATGCTGGTTGCAATCAGCCAACAACGGCGTAGGGAATTGGTGACCCCATCGTCCAGCCGGCTTTTGCTGGTCGCAATCAGCCCTAGCTGCTAAACATCTACGCTGCTTGAAAGGAGGACCAGCAGAGAGGATTTCATTTACTTTCACCTCATTTTTCATCCACAGATGATTCATTATTTCATCTCCTCTTGTCCTGCGACTTACACCTCCACGCAATGACCAAGGATGTGTGAGGATGTACTTGCATTGACGCTGGCCCCTGGGGCCAGGTGAAAGGGGCGGAACGATTGGATAGCGCCTAGTTCTTAACAGCAGATTTTGGATGGTCTAGCTCGTTGAGGATGGGAAGTGCGCCATTGGGGAGCTCTTAGGATCTTTGGTCTCGCCAACACTCTGGGGATTGGGTGTCCCAAGTATCCATCAGTCGGGAGTACAAGTGATTTCGACGCCAAGCCATTTGACTTCGCCTCGATTTCCAGCTTGCTGACAAGAGTGATGAGGGTAGAACCCGGCAGCCTCGTTGGCTCCTCAGAACGAAGACTGAGAAGTATGGGTATTTACGGCTTTCATTCACCATGGTTCCACCACATCCTCATAATAATAAGTCGCCTTCGCAGAAAGAACAGTGTAGAAAGAAGAGACAGAATGAAGAGAAAGTCACTGATGTAGGTAATAGGTGCCAGAAGGAAGAGAATCAACCAGTCAGAAGGAAGAGAAAATAGAAGTAGAGGAACAGACAAGTATCGAATATAACGCGATATCTTGTAATTAAAGTAAAGAATGAAACAGAACATCCAGGTGGTTTGAAGGGATTATCCCCTTTCATTATTCAAAGGCAACTTGCTCATGTTGCAGGCGAGCTAAAACATGTTAAAAAGCTTCGCAACGGCAGTGGAGACGTCTACCGATAAACAAACAACTAATCTCCTGAAATTGAAGTCACTAGGTCCATTTCAAGCTCAAGTTGAACCCCATCGTCAACTAAATTATAGTCAGGGCGTAATATCTTGTTGGGACTTGCATGATGTCCCTGAAGAGGAGATTAAGAATGAACTTGCCAGCCAAGGTGTAGTCAATGTTAGACGCATTAAAACTAGAAAGAGTGGCGAACTTCAATCCACGAGCTCGCTAATTTTGACGTTTGCCACCCCACAGCTCCCCAAGGACGTGAAGGCAGCTTTCTATTGCTTACCTGTTCGTCCTTATATACCGGGGCCGCTCCGCTGTTTCAATTGTCAGCACTATGGACACACCTGCACATCATGTAGTGCGACCAATGCTGTATGTGTAAAATGCGGTATCAGCAACCATGGTGTAGATCCTTGCACGTAACTGAAGCCTCAGTGTGTTGCAAGGGTGAGCACACGGCCTGGTCGCGTGACTGCCCGGTATTCAAAGAGGAAAAACTAATTAGAGAGCTGATGGTCATTGAGAAAATATCTGCTGGTGATGCAAAACGTCGAGTAAAAGAATCTCAACGCACCCTTCCATCTGGTGCGTTTTCACATGTTGTAGCCAGAAAACCAGTTAAAATTGTCTCCATTGGTACCCAGACAGTTAATGTATCAACACAAACAGAGTCTGATGTGCCGGTAGTGGCTCACAGACTCCTCGCAATATGCCGACACAGATTCAGGGACAAAATACACCTGTGCAGAGCTCTAGAACTCCACGGGTTAAGACTACTTTTAGCCCCAACAAAATCTCAAAATTAGCTCGAACTTCGCCTCTCGCTACAAGCATTAAGACTCTGACAAACGTTTTGGCTGCTCAATTAGCTCAGGAAGAGTCTGCACATACTATCGATGAACCGAGTTCATCTTTGACCTCAGACTTGATCGAGGACACTCTAAAGGATTTGGATTTTAATCTCGTGGGAAAGAAAGGGAAACTTAGAAGTAAACCTCAACTTAAACGGTGATTTTTTTTTTGTTTTTGTTTTGCAGAGAGTTTTCTGATTTCCGTATATTTTATATTATTATGCTCCTTAGCTGTTAAGTTTTATGGTGTATTTTTGTTTTATCTTGTGAAGGCCCATTTACAGCCTTCCTGTTTTTAACTTGTTATGCTATAGGCTCTATACATCTTTAGTTTGTATTAATCGTTATACTGGCCATTTACACCAGTATGCTATTTCTGAATACCTTTTACATCTTCTGCTTTTATATGGTTTTATTACTTTAATTCATAAACAGCTAAGCTTGGCGTGACAAAGATAAGGGGCATCCCCCGTATCGGAACGGGCGTAAGCCATAGTGCTGTTACCGCTCATAAATTTCATTTTATCTGTATCTTTCAACCATATTAAACCATCATTCAGAGTCCTTAATTTAAATAATACTTTATGGCAAATTCGGTTATTTAGTTTGACGGAAAATTTGGCGTCAGAACGGGAAATTTCAGGGCTTTGGACTAGAAATTTCTTGTCACGAAACTGACAACCCCATCTGGTTTATAGTGATAGTCGTTCTTAAAGTATGTGCTTAACTAACCTTTCACATAATGGTTTAGAATTCGATTTACTGCTTAATTGGCAGAGCTAAAGTTTTAGAGGAACTTATAGTATTGGTTTCTTTTAAAGCATTTTACGTGCAGAACAAGAAAGTTGCGTTCAACAGTTAATGCTCTTCGAGTAGTGGCTTGCCTGCAGATTTTTCTACTGAGAGAGTTACGATTCAACGTTCTGCCTTGGCGTATAGCGATATATAATTTTGAGAGTTTTCATAACCGTTAAAATGATTTACGAAATGCATCGTTGCTAGTGTTTACCTTAAGCCAACGTCCGTGTAATGGATTAGTGTAACAGTCTTTGTGTATGCATTCAATTTCTGAAGCCTTTTATTTGCATATTCTTTTTACTGTTTTTATGACTTCTGTGCGACGAATGTGCACGAAGAAGCTTTCGAAAGTACCTTGTAAAACTTTCTAGCTTCTCGTATTTTGCACTCGAGTGCGCGTTAAAGAAAGACATTATAAAAGGGTTTATGGGCCGTTTTTATATTCGACCTGCGTCTGGGATCGTACAAGATTTCTTAAAAGTTTGGTTTTTAAAAACCATAGTGTAAAGGCCGATAATCGCGCAATTCATTTCTACAAGCTTGACTGTTTTCCGAAAGGTCAAGAAAATCCTTACTTGCGTTGCAGTCGTTAATGGTTCAGCCAGAAACGAAGAAACAAACAAGAAGTAAAAAAAGTCGATCGTTTAGTATTTATTTCTCTTCTTTTCTCGTCTTTCAACTACCGTTGTTTAGTTCTGTAAATTGATTATGATACGAAGCATCACTTAGTTTTTTAATTTTTTCTTCAAAGGGCCGAATTGTCTAATTTTAGTTTAAACTCCTCACATCTGAATGATTTGTTTTAAAGGCTAATCTCACCTATTCCCCTATCTCAACCTTACGATAGGTCCACTCGTAATTAAGTGGTTTAATCCACATTCCTTCCCGTGCGTGGACGGTCATTTTAGTGGGAGTACACTTCTAGAGGTTGTTCGGACGTAAATGGAAGTTTCGTACATCACACTACTGCCGAGGTTGAAATGGAATAAGTTTTGGCGTCTTGTTCAGTTATAGAAGTGCAAATTTGAACTTTGACTTGATTCTGGACTCACACTATATCGTGTGAACATGAATCTACTCTCATGCGGTCCAACATGAACGCCTGACCTCGGCCTCAGAATGTCAGGTCAAGATTGAAGTTCCATCTTGAGGTCGAGGTTAAAGCTCCAACGCGAGGTCGAGGTTGAGTGAGGTTGAGGCTGAAGTTCCATCGCGAGGTCGAAGTTAAAGCTCCAAATGTACACCTGTGCTTTCCGCGTGTATCCACCCTTTCTAACAAAACCCATGCTTTTAAATGTACGTGTCTACACGAGCGTTTTCATCGCACGATTTGGAAGCGGTGAAACCGCGGGAGGCAATTTCAAATATCGCAACGCGTGAAAACGGCGAGCGGGAGAACGTGACCCTATTCTATACGAGGCAGTACCGCCTCGTTCCGATCGCCACGTGTCCACACAGAGAAATGGAGGCGGTTGCTCACTGTAAAATCGCCGTGTTTTACCCGCTCGTGTAGAAGGACTCGAAGACTTTTAAGCTGTATTAGGTTTGCGTCAGGTTCAAGAAAGTACTAGATACTAAATTGTTTATTATTACTGTTCTTATTATTTATTGTAAATTTGAAAACGGTTCCTAAATTCGTTTTCATCTTTATCCGTGCCCCTACCGTGCCAGTGATTATCGCGTATAGTCATGAGTTTCCTGTAATTTCAAGTTCTCTTGCTATGATAAATATCACATTGAGAGTGAGTGCTATAGAATTCTCTCTTTCAGAAAGTAACATCAATTTGTTTTTGTGTTGGAGCAGGAAAGGAATAATTTTTATCTTAGATTATGTGCATTACTGCTCCCGTGACAGGTGAGAGAGGGTTTTCTTCTTCCTTCTTTGATCCTGCTCTTTTAGTCCATTTCCTGTGAAGTAAGGTTAAGATGTAGGTGAGTTAATCCCCAACAGCTCGTGACAGGGTTATAAAGTGAGTGGTTTTCAACCAAAGAACGTAGCCGACCTCGGAAGAAGGATGTTTTCTTACCTTCTTCGGTTGTTAGCTTCAGCACTCTAACTGGCTTTGATTCGCGTGTCAAGGCTTTAAAAAGTGAGCAGAAGCTTTTTTTTT
>JAGDQP010071475.1:0-10629 GCA_022664845.1 Lepisma saccharinum | reverse complement strand
AACCGATATGTAAGTTTGATAAAGATTCCTGTTCTTGAGAATGAAGACCAGGCGTAGCTTTGAAAAAAGCTGTACAGAACTCATCATTAGAAGATGAATGGAAAGAAAATTTTTTGGAGTTGCTGCTTCAATACTCGGATGTTTTCTCTTCAACACCTAAGGTCACGCCAGTAATTGAACATCATATCGAAGTAACAGAGGATACACCATTTGGTACGCGATTGCGCCCCATGACTGAAACAAAACGTAGAATTTTAAGGAGCTTCTTGATGATATGGAAAGGAATGGATTTATCAAGAAAGCTTACATACGTTAAAAGAATAGTGCAATTTTAATCAAGAAGAAATCTGGAAATTATCGTTGTGTATTGGACTGTGAGGCTCTAAATCAAGTCACAAAACCGGAGAAAAGAAGACTGTCAGACTTAGAAGAAACAATTTCCATGTTAGGGGGAAGAAATTTTTATACAGTAATATATTTGTGCAATGCCTATTCTAGTGTTAAGATTGCTGAAGACTCTCAGAAGTATGTCGGAACGTTAACTGTCTATGGGGTTTATACGTTTGTAACGGCTTGTTACGGGCTGAGAAATATGCCTATGACTTTATGTAAGCTGATGAAAATGGTTCTTGGTGAGATACTTCAAGTCGGCCGTGGCATTTTATGATCTTTGTGTCGCCTCGACCACTGTTGAGAAACATTATAGAGATGTCGAAGACGTTCTCAAGAAATTAAGAGAAGCTAATTTAGCAATTAATCCGTATAAAATCCAACTTTCGCAGAACGTCATTGAGTTCTTGGGCTTTTCGATTGGAAATGGAATCATTACATGTACCGAAGAAAAACGTACTTGCTTCGCAGATAGCCGTCCCCAAGACTAAAAAGCAAGTGCAATCAGTATTAGGATTTTTCTTATTTTCGCTGGATGATTCCGAACATGGCGAAGATAGCTTCCCCAACCACCGATCTTCTTAAGGACAGTATCAATTTCAAGTTTACTCCACAATGTAATCAGGCTTTACACTCGCTCAAGGATACGTTAATCCAAAATCCTTCTCTTTTGTTGCCAAACTTGACAGTGGAATTGTATCTATTTTGTGATGCAAGTGGCCGAGCTTTAGGATTTGTGCTGGCTCAGAAAATTCAGGGTAGAGGACTCAAGGTCATTGCGTATGGAAGTAAGAAGCTAAACGAAACCCAGGCCAAATACTCTACTACTAAACTTGAACCGTTAGCTATCTTGTTGGCACTTGAAAGTTTTTCGAAATATCTGTTGACCTCTGGACAAATGACTTACGTTTATAGTGACCACAGTGCGATCTTATCATTGTTCAAGCCTACTAATCTACCAGGTGTTTTGGCCAGATGGATAAACCGACTTTCTCGCTTTAACCTGCTTATCCGACATTTGCCTGGCAAGAGGATGTTTGTCGACTACCTTAGTCGCATCGAGGAAAACTATTCTTTAAATGAGGAATTCGTTGGGGACGAAATGATCGAACAGGATTATCCTCTCGAGTCAGAAACTGATAAAGATGGTTGCGTACGTATCCAGCTTCAAGATGGAAAAATCGTGAAGCATAGTGAATTCGGAAGGAAAGAGTTATGCGTTGCCGAACTTTATGACAGCAAGAAACTGAAGATAATCCGGGGAAACAAGAAAAAGTCCAAAGATCCAGTTCTAAAACAAACGTTTACGTCGGTTACCTATTGTGACGATGATAAAAGACAACCTTTGAACTTTCACCGATGGCTGTTGATACTCAACCTTGTTCTAATTTAAATATTAGTTCGTTTTTGAGTGACATTGCTGATACTGGGAAGTACGTTGAAGCTAAAAGTGATGAACTTTTGGGGAAACTCTATATCTTATTGTTAGGTCATGAGGTTCAATTAAATTGCCGTGAGAAAGAGCAGAATGATAAGTTTCAATTGGAATCATTCGTTAATAATGAGGGTGTACTTATTCGTAGTGTTGTAGATAGACTAGAGAGTAGAATTCGACATGTAATTTGGGTACGAAGTAGTTTCAAGTTGAAGGTATTAGTTGCAAACCACAATTCTGTATATAGTGCGCATGGGAGAATCAGATCTACGCTTCTAAAGATAAAGGCTCGATATTCCTGGCTTAACATGCACAAAGATATAAGAGACTATGTGCGCTCATGTAGTACTTGTCTTAAATTCAAATCTACCACCGAAAAGAAGTTCGGATTCATGAATTCAAACAAAGCATCCCGCCCGGGGCAGTGCCTTTACGTTGATTTAATGGGACCACTTTGTAGGACCTCCTCGGGGTATTCCTATGTCTTCTGTGGTATTGACGCATTTTCTCGATTTGTGAAGATATTTCCCTTAAGAACAATCTCTGCCAAAGTGGTGATTGAGTGCTTAATAAACATATTTTGCGAGTCAAATTTCTATAAAACAGTTGTCTCAGAGAATCACAGTGTGTTTAACAATAAACTTTGGAGGGATGTATTACTGTTGAAGACAAGAGGTGCATATTACCCGGTACCGAGCGTGTGCAAATTTAGCTGGAACAGCCATTAAACAAGTGAAGAAGACAATCTCTATGTTTTGCGACACACATGAAACCTTTGGAATTCGCTATCAACTCTAAAGTAAATTCTTCGACGAATTTCAGTCCAGCCACATTGCATTTTGGACGAGAAATGCGTGGTCCGTTTGATGTGCAAGTAAACAACCACGTAAATATCTTTTCAGCGGATTTTTACCCTCAGTATATGCGCGAAACAGCTCAGAGAATTTCCGAGGTAAATCGCCTAGCTCATAAATTTCAGACGCAGGCTAGAAAAGTCAATTAGGTATTATAATAGGCACCGGAAGGACAACCCATTTAAAGTAAATGATAAGGTGCTTTTACGTTAGGTAAACTTGTCGAACGCTGCAAAACAAATACAAGCTGGATTGCAACCAAGGGGGCAGGGCTATATCTTATTGTAGAACGTGTTGGTGCCAACAATTTCATTACTGAACACTGCTCAGCTAAAAAACGAGTAAAAGTTCATTGCGACCAACTTCGTAGAAGTTATCCTGTGCCTGAGTTTGCTGCCAACCATGACTTTTCCAAGGCTTATGTGACAGGTAAATTCCAGGATTAGGGTGACAAACCGAAGGTGGAGTACAATTTTAGAAATAGATCTCAGTGAATTGTTACCTTAAAAAATCACAGGAGAAAAGCTCTTCGAGGATAAGAAAAACTAATTTGCAACAAATCATAATTCTCGTAGTTTTTTACTGAACCTAAATAAATATAAAAAGTGATGGTGTATTTTCAGGAACGCTATCAACTAAAATATGGAACAATTCTCATTTCTAGAATACAGACTTATTTGCAGGGTTCGACAAAAATGATTTCTTTTTTTTTCTTGTTTTTATTTCTCGTGGTGTATGTAAGACTATATCATTACTTTGTATATTTATAATCTATCATTTTATGCTTTATTGTTTTATGTATATAAATGTGTAAATAATGGACTTTTTATTTTTAGGTCGGCCGACCGTAGCATTTAGTAAGAAAGGATGTGCACATCAAAATTAGCTTAAGATGTTGAATTGTATAGTTTGTGTATGAGAGTGATTTTTCTTGCTTGTTTTTTTAAATTTCTTTATTTCTATATGTACACAGGAGCAATTAAAATAATATGCTTAAAGGACGAATTGAGTTAGCTTATGTAATCACTTGTTTTTAATTTGTTTGTTTCTCTTTTGCCTAGTAAAAAATAGAGCGAAAAGCGAGCACTTCTGCATTGATTTTCAATCTGTAGCCTTGAGTAAAGGGCGCGGCGGGGAACAGGGAGTCAAGGAAGCATCGCAGCGCAGATGTGTATGCGCACAGAGGGCAGAGTTTTTTGGCTGTGAGGTGAAGCAGTCGAGGTATGTAAAACTTTCCCGTCTCGGAAAACAGCTTAAAGAAGAAGGAAAGTGTGATATTTTCGTTAACAAGTGTAGAACAGAAGTGTATATTTACGAAAGGAATATGTCTAATAAGCTCTACAAACTGATGTTCGTGCCCTCCCTATTTTTTATCTTCTTTTTCTCTGAGAAAATATTTTGTGTGTCCGGATTACTGAAACATTCTTGCAACCAAAGAAATAATTATAAAAAGAGCCAGAGACCAGTGTTTTTCATTTTCTGCGGATATATAAATGTGCATATAATGATTTCCTTGTTTTCTGGTGTGTAGAGGGTAGAACTTGGTGTAGTGGTTTAACGGCTGTAGAGGATGCATGAAAAATGGATTTGGCGGGAATAGTTTTTTGAAGGAATCCAGAGTAGACATGAAGTAGTGGCTCGGATTTTTTACTCTCTCCCTCTCTCTCTGAAGTAGATTAGTGAGGTGTTAGAAAAAAGTATTTTAGTGGATTTTTCTTTGAATGAAAGCAAGGCGCAAGCAGACAGTAATTACTATGGAAGTTTCGGTACTTGTTAGACGGTATTTTGTGTATGGAGGTATCTAGTTGGTATTTATGGAGGAATATTGTAATAAGTAGAATTGTAGTACGGAATTTGGTATCTTGTGTACGGAGGTATGTAGTTGGTATGTACGGAGGAATATTGGAACAAGTAGATTGTAGAACGGCTTTGGGTATCTTGTGTATGGAGGTATCTAGTTGGTATGTACGGAGGAATATTGGAAAAAGTAGTTTGTAGAACTGATTTGAGTATTTTGTGTATGGACGTATCTACTTGGAATTTACGGAGGAATATATTATTAAAGAAGTATCAACGAGACAAGTAGAGTTGTAGTACGGAATTTGGTATTTTGTGTATGGAGGTATGTAGTTGGTATTTATGGTGGAATATATTATTATGGAGGTATCCTGGAGAAAATTAAGAGAGAATCTGATAACTTGCACGTAGAATCTCATATGGAGGTTTCTGTTGTGGCGTTTTTCTTTGAGGTTATATTTGGTAATTCAGTTTCTGGGAAACGAATATACATGAAAGATAACAGTAACGAATTAATGGTGTATGCACTACCAAATTTATAGGTGCCAAAAATAATAATTGATAATTACTCGATGGAAACTGCTCTTTCAAATAATTCGATTACGTGTAAAAGAGCTAAAACCGACATAGCTGCAAGGTTAGCTTACGGTGAGCGGATACCAGATTTATTTAATGCTGAATAACTATACAGATTGATTAACGATCAGAAGTGCTAGATTTTCAACTTAATAATAGGATATTCTTTTTTATTTCTTATAATCCCATACCGATTTTTTGCTAAAAATTCAGAAAACGGTCGAAGCAAATTATTCAACATTAGTAGATAACAAAGCAGATTCTTACCAAGGTGGCAGAAATCAATTTCTATTTTAATCTTTTTTTATTTGTAAGGGCGGGCGCTTAATAAAAACCTAATTGACTCCAGTATATCCGGCAAGTTCAGCGATTAGGTACGCATTAAGTAAGGTACTTTGAAGAAATTGTTTCAAGAACGGCCCCGCCATTACAAACATAATACATTGTTACATGAAGATACTCGCCAGGTGATTTCTGATAAGCTAAGTTCTAACAGACCAAGTTCTAACGTAAAGGTATCTACAATCAAAAAACAAAATGATGTTGCGGTTCCAACACTAGATTCTTATTGCACGTTTAAGGTAAATAATGACAAACAGATATTATTAGCAACAGCACTGGTAAATGTAACCGACAGTGAAGGACGATTTCAACAATGTAGAGTGCTATTAGACGCAGCTTCCCAATCGAATTTTGTTAGTGAGGCATTAGTTCACAGGTTAGGTCTCAAGAAAACAAAAATCGTGTTCTCATTAGAGGTATCAACTCCGTAACGTCCGAAGCTCAGCATAGCGTCAAGGTTCACAATTATTCAAGAACACGTGATTTTAATGCAGTAATTGATTGTTTAGTATTGCCAAGTATCACGGGTTGTATACCTTCCAAAGATATTGGCTTCAATAGTTGGAATTTACCTGAGGACATTAGATTGGCCATTCCTGAATTTCATCGTTTGTCATCAGTGGACATGCTTATTGGAGCAGGTTTATTCTATGGTTTCCTGGAGCCAAGGCAGAAAACAAGAGAGGGACATTATCCAACTTTACAAGAAACGAAACTAGGATACGTTGTCGTCGGAAACATGCCGTCCGGACGTGAAGACCCCAAGCAATCAGAAATTTCATGTTTCGTTCAGATGCAAGCCAACTTAGATACGCAATTGAGAAAGTTTTGGGAACTCGAAGATATTCCGAATAAGGTTTATACACAAGAAGAAGAGGAGTGTGAGAAGCATTTTTTACAAAATACAAGAAATGAAGACGGATGATTTGTAGTATATATATATCACCAAGAAACGAAGTGAGGACTTCCTAAATATCTTCTGCAACATATCAATCTTTTTCATCACTCCGCCAAGCAGCAACTCACCTGCACTTTCCGTAATATTCTCGCCCATGTATTCATTGAGGATTGTTTTAACGTTGCAAGAAACTTCTACTTCTTTATAGCACCATGTATATATGTATCATCTTTCCTACCTCTCGACATCCAGGTTATTACTTCTCCGAAAATGAGAAATGTATGTATGTCCATTGAATACACGTCTTGACACAGTAAACGAAATCTATAAAGCATAGTTTAGCCAGTGGTGATTTCTCTCATTAGCATGAAAACAGAAAAAAATATATTGCTACTCTCGGTCGTCGTCTCCTTTCTTAAGGCGCCACTAATATTTTACGTCTTCTGATTGCTCAATTATGACCACTCATCTTTTTCCGTAGCTACGATGTTCCTCGGTGTACGCCTCCCCCACCTCCTCGTGGTAAAAGTTTGTAAAGTAACTACTACAGTGATATCTGGCGGGCGTCACGCAAACTAAAGCGAAAAAATAATTTTAAAAAATCTGTCCTTTAGTTTTCTTGCCCTTCTCCTGAAACGGCTTGACACCAGTGCACAAGAAAAAGTTAAAACACGCAAACAGAAACTAAAAATCCTTACTTTATTTCTCTTCCTATTTGCTTATATGAAGTTCAGCTTCGTAGATGGCTGGATGACAGTGCACAAACGTTAAAACTCACAAAAGTGAAGTAGCTTTTTCTTCTCTTGTTCCTCGTTGCATAAAATAATTAATAGGTGAGGAATCATTTACACATATTAATCATAATACTTAAAAGAAAAAGCTAGATGATGCATAACTGTGAAGCAAATACATATACACACTGAAATCCAAGCGGTGGTATATTACACTTTCTGCCACTAGTCGGGAGGAATGTGAGTTTCAGTCTGATTGCTGGTCATCATACTTCAGAGTTTCTAGTTTCCGAGATGTGACTACTAACTTCGTAAACATCTATCGAATTCAACCTAATCTAACATGATTAGCGATATAAACAAAGAGAAATACCATTCAGTGTGTCAATAAAGTATTTAATCATATTTCTTAACTATATATTAGTATTTTCATCATAATTGCGTATTCTCTCAAGTAATAACAGTATAATAGTACGTAATTTTACAATTTCTATGTATAGGAAAGCTGTAGTGTTCAGTTAAGGTTATAAATTATCCAAATTCTTAACAAATGTGAAGCGGTATGTAAAGATCACTAGAATATAAACATTGCACGTCTCTTGGCAAGTTTCAAGACATAAGTACTCAGTGTTGCCACCTATGAGGAAAAAAAACACTAAAAATCCCTAGAATGGGAACTTTGTGCCCCTTACCTACTCACATCCTACCCCATTTACATAATTCTTGTTAGCCTATCTTTCTTTTGCTAGTCATTTAATTTTAGGCGGGTTATTTGTGAGAATGTTGATTGACAGAATCAAACCTCATAAACTGCAAACTTATGCAATCGTAATTATATATTTAAGTCACTTGGAAGAAACTTGATAATGCCGCAGTGTGTTTCAGCTTGGCCTCTGAGTTGTGTTGTTAAACAGAGGAACTGGGAAATTTTGGTAGGGCGACATTTTGTATGTGAAACACTGTACTGAAAGCATTTCTTTGTAAGAGTGCTATCTGGAGTCATCAAATGAAGTGAGCAGATAATTGTAGAGCTACTGTGTGTATACGAAAAAAAAAAAGATATTTCTTTTTCATAGGAGACCTTTCATGTGTTATCAAATAAACGGACTAGACAGTATTTTGTAAAGGCATTCGTAAGACAATATTTCGAGGATTTTCTTTATAGAAGACTTCTTAACAGTTGTCAGGCGAACTGACTGACTGGGAAGTTTTCAGTACAGTAGAACCTCTGTTATCCGAAATAAAGGGGGCTGAGAACCTCTGTTATCCGAAATAAAGCTTTAAATGCTTCGACAGTTGGACAGCTTAAATGCTTCTTATACAACTAAGTTTACAGTTTTTTGAAAGAAAAAAAAACTTCTTTTTCTGTTAGCATTTCAAATTTTATCTTTTTCGATATTTTTTGCCGTTTCGGTTAACAGAGGTTTAACTGTATACTTGAAACACGGTGCATGAGTCTTAAATCAAGATAAGCATCGAGCAATCGGAGACCCAACTTTAGTCACACAACATTTGATGCCATATACTTAAATTTGTAACGGGGTGCAAACTCTCTACAATATAGTTTTGTAGCTAATGCTATGTGGCTTTTGAAGGAAATTTATTATCTAGATATCACAGTGTGTGTCTGATAGGTCATATTTACTTGCCTTGCCTGTAGGGAAACCTTATTCAATTTTCATTAGTTTTCATTCATGACGTATCTAAGAAAGATCTAATACATATATCTGCTAAGCCACCCTTTCCCAACCTGGGGTTCGCAAGACAATCTGAGAAAGATACACACACAAAGACGGAATTAGAAATTCCTGTTCGGTATTCTTTCGTTTGTGAAAAATCTCTGAATAAGCTCTTTTCTGTTGTATGTACATGCCTATTTTCCTGTGGAACTTCTTCATATTCGCACAGTTTTATGACACTTTGGCATTTTCCAAATTGCTCTTGAAAAATTTGTCACTGCCCTCTCCAGCATATTGTTCTCATTCTATTTTTTCTTTCTTTTCAAATCAGAGCAACTTTTGGGAAGAGAGGTACGTATGTTTGCAAGTTACAGCGGGGGAAGGAGGCTGAATGAGAGGAAGGGATGAATGCCCTGTCTGCATTGATCCTGTGCCGTGGATCCTGAACTTGTGGGCGGAAAGCATGCACTTGCATCTATTTCTTTGTCGGAATCCGAATGCAGGTCTTAAAGGGGTTTGGAAAGAGTATTTTTGGATAAAGGGCAGTGTGTTTATAGGTCGTTTGTGTGTAACTATGAATGTGTGAATTGGCAGAGAATGGATCGGTGGCTTACATCAGGTTCGATAAAACGCGGAAACAGAGAAACAAGTGATACTATTGAAGGAAGAGGGAAGAAAACTATTAGGGCTCAAAAGCAAATTCGCAAATATTGTGATAAATATTTCGAGATGGGATTTACTGTACTAGAGGCAAACGGTGATTAAAAAACCGCAGTGTGTTGTTTGTGATGAAGTATTATCATATAAGTGCATGAAACATTCGAAACTGCAAAGACAGTTTGAAAGTCAATATTCTGACTTGCTAAAAAAAACCTCAGTATTTTAAAAATAGGCTTGCAGAACTTAGTGCTTCAAAAAAGACTTGATGCTGAGGCAGATCTCCGCTTAAAAGTGTGTTCGGTGTTCGTCTGATCATGATACTAGGCTGTCCCAAAAGTTCTGCACCATACAAGGAGGAAAATGAAACACCAATATCAGAAACAAAGACAAACCTTTATTCAGCAAATTACAAGCCATCATGTTCGATGACCTTCAACTATCTTTGGGTCAACAGTTCAGTCTGATGGCGATACCAGGTGGCAGGTTTAGAATTGAAAAACTCGCGACGGGCAGCATGCAGCTCATCACATGAATTAAATTGCCGACCACACAAGAAATGTGAGAGAGAGCGAAACAAACCATAATATGAGGGTGCAACATCTGAACTATAGGCAGGATGAGGTAACAACTCAAACCCGTCAAGTTCAGCCAGGGTGTTGGTCACACTTCGAGACCGATGACTCGGATCATTGTCAATTTGCAGCAATAACCTCTTCCTTCTCGTTAATACCGAATATTTCTCGTTCAGAATGGCATACATTCGGAAAACAGTTCACCGGTTACAGCACGACCCTCGGGAACAAACTCAAAATAAATTATCCCGTCAATATATCACCAAACACACAGCATGAGCTTTTTTCCAAATCTGTCCTGTTTCACATTGGCTAGGGCTTCCTGTCCTTTTTTCACCCACTGTTTCCGTGTGTCAGGGTTTTTCAAAAACACCCACTTCTCATCGCCTGTCACAATTCTGCTCCAGAAACGAAGATCACGCGTTTTTTTTAACGAAGTCTGGCACATTGCCACTCTGCGCTGGGCCTGCTCCTCAGTCAGCTCATGGAGACTTTGTCGGGGCTGTTTATTGACGTAATCCATATCATGCAAGCGACGGTTTACTGTCGATTTGGATGCCCCAACCACTCTTGCTAACACACGTGTACTCTATTGTGGTTCAGCACTCTCAGCATCTTGCAGAGAGCCGTTAATGTCCATCGGAGGTCTACCCTTCCGGGGATTGTCCACGAGGCTTAAATCACCCGAAGTAAAT
>JAGDQP010071473.1:0-10629 GCA_022664845.1 Lepisma saccharinum | reverse complement strand
CTTCCTTTACTTACCCACGAACTCCATTTCTCCTGTAAATTTTCCAATTTTTGGCGACGTAAAACTATAACAGCACGAAAAAAATATGAGAAGTTGTTTGTAGCTTCCGGACTTATATAACTGATATTTAGATTCTTTATTGACATTTTGTCTTTCCTGAGCATTTTGCACCAGATTTAATCAAAATCGGACGTATAGATAAGTTGTTATTGTTGAAAAGTAGTCACTAATCAGACATCACATCATTTTGCACACCACCTTTATTTTGGCACATTTCACAAGGGTAAACTCAGAGTGCAAACTTCGTAATCTTTTCAAGAGGAACCACTGTGGTCATTGTCAATAAAATCAGAGATGGTGGCCTGTATGCTTTGACATCGAATAATCCGTACAATTATTCTGAAGTATTTTCAATTTACAGTTCATAATAGGTTATTCTAGAATTCACAGTTCCATTTTTATTATGATATACTGATATACCATTTTTATAATTTTTATGCTGCGTTACATATACTAAATTTCGTCTACATATACCTTCTTTGTTTTCTTCTACATCTGGGAGAACCTTATGTTGCTATTAGTACCAGTTTGTAGAAACTCACAACATATGTTATTTAGATTTTTATAGTTATTTAAATATTTCGAGTTATTTTTTAATGTGGAATCAAAATTAATATTTTTCGTGTATAAACTTTAAGCAACCTTGTAAATAGTAAGTGCAAGTGCTGTGTAAATCGAGCAATTAATTGTGTAACGAAACTATTTCCGTGCGTGTGAAATTAATGAGTTTCAACATTGCAAAGTTAAAAAACAAAAAAACATTAACTTTGTCATAACTGAAAAAATGAAAACATTTTCGTTCATAGTAAGTGTTTGTAAATAATAATAATAATAATAAAACTAAAGAACAAAATGATATTGGGAGGTAGCACGGTCTCCATGAATACATAGAGTGACTTGTTTGAAATATGTTGAGAAAGCAAACGTAAAATAAAAGGAATATTTATTTTGAAGCATCATTTTCATATTGTTCTTACATTTTATACAGATGTAACGATTTTATATAAATGTTTCGAAACGTTTCTTCTGAACTACTTTCGAGACATGTTGCTGATAAACGAACTAAAAAGTTTGTTTGTTTCCTTGTATTACCTACTGCGTGGTTTGTGAACTTTCGGTGTATGTTTGTTCTGCAGATGTGCAGATTTTAGTTATAAAGTAAACATTTCCTTCGACATGAGCTGGTCATATTACTTGAATGCCTGAGTGAATCGCAAGCGTTTTGCATTTAAATTGAGTTTGTGTGCCGCTGTTCACTCTCGCCGTCGTTGATTTCTTACTCTGTTGTGTACGGTTTGTTTTTATCACGTAACTGTACAGTGACCTGAAGTTCCACTTGGCACTTCATTGTAACGCTGCGGACGAGAAACAAACCGCTTCTTCTGTTACAGTTACTACTGATTAATGAAGTGGCGTGGGAAGGATATATGTGTGTGTCCTGTAGCCAATGACAGTATTTGTGTTGTGGTTGTCAAGTAATTTTGGAGAAGCTATATTTTCTTTGAAAACTGCTGCTGCTGTAGCGTAAAACAATACTTATTTTAGCGTATCCTGTGCTCATGCCATTCCCATTCCCTTAAATGTCACGTTCGTTACTGCTTTACGTTAAAAACTGACTAGAATCTAAAATAACACGGTGTCTCATCACTATCATGAAGATCTTCTGAATAGTTCAAGTGTGAGTAAACTTGATATCTGGCCCAATTGTGTTTATTCTTTTTTTGTCCTAGCATTCATTTAAAAAAAAAAAAAAATATGTTAAGGAATTTTTCTTTTTCGTTCTTGCCTGACGTGGCTATTTCACCTTGAGGGAGAGGCTAAACTCTCATCTTTGAGTAATATGAACTATGTGGATAACAGGAATGTAGGAGATGAGAACTCTTACGACACATTAAGCTATAAAAAATCATCCATACCTTAGTTGAGCTAAAGCAGAACGAGCGTGATGAATCTCACCGTACACAAATTTGGAAGAAACGCTCTGAATGTTAGCAACATCTGTCATAAGATGGACACTAAGCTTTCGAGGCTACCCTGAACAAATAGGACCCAGAAAAGTATATCAGATCTTGGTTGAGAAAAGGAATTCTGTACTACAGAAGATGGGAAGACAAGTTAGAGTTGATGACACGAGCATAAAAACTATTCGATATGAAATTGTGGTTCTTATTTTTCGATGATATACGAAACGAAATGTATACGTAACTAATGTAAGAGTTCGGGAATGTACATGACAGAAGAAGTGTCTTCAGTTCTCCTGATTCATCTTCTGAAATGTAGTCTTTAAGGATATAATATAAAAAGCAAGATAGATAGTCTTTGCACTTGTAATGTTAATAAATGTACATTTGTTCAGCAATGTTATACAAATTTTCAAAATTTGTCATTTTTAGAATAGGCATAATGCTTTCGATCATCTCAAAGTTATTTGAATTGCATATTTCTTCTTTTAGTTTATTGAGAAAGAAATACGCATAAAAATTGTATTGTTTATTCAATATTTGAGTAACCTGTATTGTATGTACTTCACTTATTTAAGGAGTCATTCGTCCCTTCTATTTAAATAGAACCATAATCTCCGTAAAGTCCGATTCAGGTGATATCAGTGACTGAAGTCTAAAACACACTTCTAGCAAAATGATTGTAATTTTTTGCTGTTCATCCATTATAATTTTTTTTTTTTTTTGTGTGTGTTAAGCGTCAAAACTTTGTTCAGGGACGTATTTAAGTTTGGGAGGTGCTGGTGGTTGCCCCGAATTTCAGAGTTTTAAGCAGAATAAGTATTGTTTTAGTAGTGTGTGAATTAAGGAATTTTTACAGAGGAGGATGGATATATTGTTAGTAAGAAAATTACATGGTGATACATTTTACATGCATCCACACGCAAACTCACAGGAAAGAGGGGGCGGGGGTATTTAATAAATATTTCATGTCCAGACATACGTACATCTCCCCCAAAAACTAACCTTTTGGATACGTGCCTGGTCTTGATAATTAATTATATATCTTTCTTGCAACCGAATTTGCAAGTAGTGCGAACCGTTCAAACAAATGTCAAAGAAGTGTTCTGTTGGATATCACCCCTGCACATGCCCATATTGTACTGAAAACTTTTATTGAAGAAGAAAAAAAAAAACAATATTTAGTTGATGCTTTCCAAGTGCTTCGGTGATCATTTTTTTTTTTCTTAATTGTTTCAAGTGTTAACTGACGATTTCCATTTTCTTATGTGGCAAAGCATATTGTTATTGTTCATGAATGTTAATTGAATAACATTCAAAAATAAAAGTAGTATTTTATGACTGACCGTGTGATAACGGCTGCATAGTTTTAAGGAATGTTATTGCTTTTTTTCCAATAGCAGAATTTCGAAGTAAGGAAAAGTCGTGGAAATTGGTCTCACTTATTGTGTGGCTATCCTGTAGTGGTAAGAAGAAAATGTATTTGGCAAAGGCAGTGGATAATTTTTGTCTTCCAACAAGAGATGAAAAAAGCAAGCGAAGCTTAGATTATTGCATCTTATTTTCTTTTATAACTTATTTTTTCTGACGCTTGTGTAATAGTGTGATTTCTTTTACGTATAGGCACCGACCCTGTAATTAATGGCTATAAAATATGAGGATAGTAGGTTTGATTAGTCGCAGTGTTCCAGTCTTATTTTTGAAAGAAAGTTTTGCGTATGGAATTGCAAAATAACCTACTTGAAAAAGAAAACTGCATTTACATGACCACCTCCGCTATAACGTATTTTAATATTGCCCTTTGTTATTGATACCTTATGTAGTCAAATCGTGTGGTTGGTGGAATGGAGTGAATGATTGTCGTTGTTTGTAGATTGCCCGTATATTTGTTTCATTCAGCTCCCTCTGTATCTTTGTGTAGAAATTCGATAAGATCATTGAATTGTTTCTTCGGTATTAATGGACAGAACGGAGTTGCGACACAGATGAAAGTTCGCTTAATCATTGTAATTTATGACCAAAACAAGCTATGAAAAGAGCAATTACTGTACTATTGATGATAATAAATTTAACAGTTACTATGTCAGAAGCAACTCAATACAGTTGTGGACAGGGTGCTTAAAAATAACTGTAATGGTCTGCTGTTACTTATTTGTGAAGCGATTTAAAAAGAACTCAATACTATGAGAGAATTCCGAATTTCTAATAGTCCGGTTTCCCCTTCATCTAGAAAACAACTGTTACTTTCCTTTTATTTCTGATAATGTGATCAGTATATCTTCTATTTTTATTTTATTTTATTTATTTTTGCGTTATAGTTTGTGTGACTCAGTCGAATGTATAAAAGAATCGGTTTCAAGCATCTTTAATATTAGTATTTCATTTTTTTGGGGAGCAAACTATGCGAATTTTCGACATTCTTCGTGTATTTTCGTGCTTAGGGTTGTTCCGAAGTCGTGTAATCCATCTTCCGTGTAAAAGAAATGGGATGGTGGGGAAGGGTAATTTAAACGACTAATGACATCAATGGTAGGTAGTTTACGCATTCGTAGAGGACAAGAATGGTTATCCCATTCATGACCAGAATGAAGTATTGAACAGATAGAAAGAATACAGTACATAGACAATCCGTAGGAAATAGTCCAATTCAACACCTGTATTCATTAAAACTTACTTCGTGAGAAGCCAATTAACGTGGATGGACACAGAGCCGCAGTAGCTCAGTGGTAGCGCGTTGACGTAGATTTGGGAGGTCGTGGGTTCGATCCCATCTTGACAGGTTTTCCAGGGGTTTCCTCTTTCACACCAGGCAAATGCGGCGATTGCATCTTCAACAAGACCCTGGCCGACACCTTTCCGATTCCTTTCCCCTATCCAGACCTGAACCTGAATTCAACTAACATGGATGTTGATGTTCTTTGTCAGACTATATATCTCCCCAGACTGTCTTAGTACTTAACACGCTTTCACTTTCTGTTCCCGTGGTCACGGGCTCAAGTGACACTTTACTAAAATATTTTAGGTTCCGTCCTTTAAAGCTCACATCGGGCGTTAGGACCTAACTTATTTAAAGTTCAATAACAATTCACTCACTCTCACCCCTGAAACGGTAAAATCCCCTAATTAAAGAACATGATCGTAAATGTTTATTCGTACATAGCCCACATCTTCAAGAACTACTAATATATTTTTTTTATATTAAAATTATTCGCACCCGCATCAGTGTTCGTGTGGTTACCCGAAAATAACCCGCTGTCCGCTTTATATCTAGATATCCATTCAGTGATTGAATGGTTAACTTGTAGCTATGATTGAAAAAATGATTTAATAAGATATGTGAAATGAGTTTCCTCATGTCACTGTCGGCTGCGTTTGAAGGCCACTCCATAACGTAGTAGCTGGTAGTAAACCTCACATGTTTTTGCCTGAGGCTGAAAGAACTGGTTTGTTCTGAATGTGAACAGTAGTCTGTCAAAAGAGTTTGTTGCAATATGACCGAGCTTGACCGAGATCTCATCCCCTTCTAACAACTCTCCCTTTTCCAAGAATCTTTCACAATTCTGCAATCGACTTAACGTCTGATGTGCAGCTTAGACTGGAAAGTAGCATTACTTCTGAAGAGCTGCGAGGGGAAAGTTATTGTTTTTACCCTGTTGCTGTAACCAGCCAGGGAACACAGATTTGTATTGTATGAGACAACAACAAGTGATGATTATTTCGATAAGTAACATCTTGAGGTTGCACTGGTGTAAGAAGACAAGGAGACATCCCGTTTACGATATGCAGTAGCGAAGTATACACGCTATGAAACTGTTTCCGAAAGATGCAAGAATTTGTCCTGCAGATAGTGTAAGAGAACTTCAGAAAGTAGCATACTACTGAGATTTTGTAGTTCAGCTGGATTAGAACGTTCTGTGGCCCTTTTCTTTCAGTCAAGATTAGACACAGCTTTTACTCGCCAAAATTAAAACTGCCACTTGACCGTCATTAAGCTTGTAAATTAGACGTTAATGAGGTTTAGTTAAGGTTTTAGTGTGTATAAATTTCGACTGTGCATATATTAGTCACTGCAGAACTAATTTATACTTCCAGAACGAAGCAGTAAAGATGATCAACACTATAGTATAATTTTTTAACATTGTGCAATAATCAAACTAGCGATCTAAAAGAGGAAACGAATTTTTTGTCAAGTGAATGCCCACTGAAACACTTACAATCATTTAATTTTTGACTTGACAGAACTTGACGGAAGTAGGTTGGTTGGCCTTGTTGAAATACAGAAATGAGACCTCTATTTAAAAATAACACTGAAAACATTTATTGACGATAACTTACCTATTTGCAAATACAGAGTACGAAAGGCGATTTTGAGAAATAGAAGTTTTCATCAAAACTTATCGACAACAGCTGAAGTTTCAAGTCACAGCGCGATATGAATAAGTTTCGCTGCTACTGTAAATTGCTAACTAGATCTGAATGCAAGCAAAGAAAATGAGATATGCACTTTTCACTTTAAAACCTCGTACAATAATACAAAAGAGCTAATAAATTTGAGATGTGACTGTTGTTACGATTTTTTTTTTCAGAACATCATTTATTACGTACTTCGTTGTGTTTGAGAATGCATTGAGGAAAATTGGGGACACCACGTGTACATTACTTTGAAGTCAAAATCTGTTTGACTCCATGTTTTTTTTTAAATTAGTTTGGTATAATTACAACAGTTTTGTTATCGTATAAAATGAAATTGTTTTAGTACATTATTAAATCTGTATTTGCTACCTGCACTAAACCCTGATCATTATTTCACGTACCTGGTGCGTTTATGTTGTTGCCAAATTTTCAGCCTTTCAATGTAAGAACAAGAAAGAATACAATTTTAAGCATGTTTCTTCAGAATGATGTAGGATGATTTTGCAACTCGTTTATAAACTACATTCATGTTTTACTCAATTACAGACATATGCTTGTGTGGCGTATGTAATTTAATGAACCAAGTAAACTTTTATAATCATTTCTCTTCAAAACCCTTCCGCATATCGATTGCCTATTGATTTAAGAAGTGAAATGATATTAAAATTTAGTTCGTGCATACATACAATTTACACTGTACGACAACTATGACCACGAAATCGGAAGCTAAAGCTTTGCGATAATGGAAGGAGATGACTTCTTGTCCTTCTGGAACACTAACACGTACGTAGATTCATTGATCTAAAATCAATTTAGGCCCCCTATAAAACATTCGAGCTGGGATTGATTATGTAGCCTCATTTTAACAGTCATATCAAACCACGGGTACGTTGTTTAAGACCCTGTTTGATTTAAAAAAGATTTCGTCTTTAGTCGAGCTTGGTAGCCTCAAGTAACGAACCTAGCAAAATTATAAATATAGTAATACCCCGCACATTTTGATCAACATGTAAACAATTTCTTAAGTAATATTCCATATACATTTAGTTCAATGCCTTGTAAGTATAAGAAACATAATGTGTGTCGAATGATCATTGGGTTCTAGCAGAACTATTGCTCACACATTTGATTAGTAAATTATTTAACGCATATGCCATTGTTAACCTAATCTAATCAGACACCTAATCTTCGTATATGCACACGCACAGGACTCCTAAGGTTCGGGAGATGTCGATGCAAATTTTTGGCAAGTCTGGGAAACATTGATTGAGATTGTTATGAATTGCTATTTTTTTTTTTTTACTTTCTTTCCCTAACGTTACTTTAGGTCAGGGTCGAAGTGAGTAGTGAACCCAACGTGGATTCTAATATATATCTGGCTAATGTGGTTCATGTAGAGAGGGGAATCTTATATTTCATTATTACCATTTTCCAACGATAAAGAATGTTCAGATAGTTCTCATGCGATAAATACAATGTTATTACTACGGTGCCCAATGCAGTAATCAAGTAATAAGCATAAGTAGTCATGCAGCAAGCTAATAACCTTTGAGTTACACATAAGGGAAAGTGCTAGTCACGTGATATACATCTTATCCTACAACAAGAATACTCTTTTAGTGTGTACGTTGTATTAACTAAATACACAAGAGTATTCAGTATTAGCTTTATTAACAATGTCTCGACATTCAAACGCCGGCTTAATTTGAAGTTCCAGAAGTAAGAGAAATGCAAAATTCAGTATTCACTATGAGAAAGTCAACAACCAAATATACAAATCAAATACCATTTGCTACCACTTGACAATCTCCAAACACCAATATCTTCGAAGATTTTGTTTCTGCCAAGTGAAGGAAAAGCTGAAAAATTGGCAGCAGCTTGAGTGTATCGGATACATTGAAGTGATTCATAACTGGAACGAAGATAAGGATTTAGCGCAAGTGGTTTCCATCCTAAAAACCGCCCTGATAAAGATCTTAACAACAATGTGCAAGTTCAAAAAGAATTAATTTAATAAACGTACTTAGTTTAATAACGAATGGCAATATGGTTGAAAATTAAAGTAACTTTTTTTTATAATTGATATTAAAAATATATTGTTTACTAACAACATTGTCAGATTAATATAATATAGTTCTAATTAAAATTACTTGTACTTTTCAGGTGAGTCTCTGGCAACTCAGTTACTGCAGTTAAGCGTGAGTATAGAGATTATATTTTGGAATTAGAATGCAGTGAATGCAGATGAAGAAAAAAACTAAATCTTTCACATTGTGAGTTTTTCCCCAACGTAATTTCATAAAAAGAAAAAGGGAAGATTAGTTACAGATATCCTTCAGACAAGTTAGTATATAATTTGTAAATATTCGACTTGGATGCAATACAACTACTTCATAAAATGTCGCTGTAATTATCTTTTAACTATTGAAAAATAATCAGTTCTGATATCTACGTTGATGTTCAATATTTCGTACTAACTGTTGTGCTTGACTATTAGCATGTGTACAAATTAGAGCGTGCATCGGGTCTCGATTACTGCCCGGCCCGAGTTTACATCCACGTCCTACGGCTAGGTCCGAGATAACTATGGCTGAGTACAATCAATGTTCATCAAGTTCCAAACTTCTTTTTTATTTTCATATCAGGGATCTCGTTAGGTTGTTTTGTCGGGGTTATTTTGCACCCCCCCCACTCTCTCTGAACATGGGTACTAGCAAAATTGATGAATAGTACGTGAATAAAAAGTAACGTACTTTTATACATTCATAATTCACTAACTTCTGTGCATATGAAACAGCAACGAAGGTGATGAAGATGAACGAAGCAAATTACGAACAGAACATTACGTCATAGCACTGTTACTACAGTGTCGATTATCATAGTTACAGCATCTTTGCTTCCCATCCTGAGTCACTCCAGGCAAATGTCGGTCTGTACTATTAATTAGGCCCTGACTTGAGATGCCTGAAGGCCATAAATACATTCAAATGTGCAGCATCTTTGCTAGGGCACGCGAAATAAACTTGAAAAGTTTCGGTGACCGGGACACGAACTCGGAGTCTTCCAGTTGGGTATTAACTAGTATACCATGACATTACCGACTTCCACTAACCTCCAGTCAACCAGCTACTCCGCTGGTATTTATATCAAGGCGATTCACTGCATGCGGAGGTTTTGTTGAGGAATATCACTGCAATCTCAGGCTCATCGTGAACTAGTTTTTTGTTGTTGTTGTTGTTGATATATATTCACACATCAATTATATCCAAGATCTTTGTGTAAAGCCAAATATAGCACGAAACAAACTTGTAGCAGAGTTGCCATCGCACACTCATAATATAACGTTCAGTGCAAAGCAAATGTTTTTTTTTTTTCTGGGGACATTTGGTCATGATTTTTTTTTCCATTGTTTTAGATTCACTTCTTTAGATATTTTTAGTTGTATTTTGTTTTTACCTTTTATTTCCACGCGATATTGGATGAGATACGAGAACTATTTTCACCTTTAAGAGCGAGAGTAAAACTCTTACATCGCATCTGACTTCTCTGGAAACATGTGATTGTTCGGATGCCTTCTGTCAGTTTGTGTTTGCATGTTGTATGAAAGCGAACTATGCATAAAGAAAAATATACTGTCAGTTGAATCCTCATTCCCCCGCCCCTCTTGCGTAGAAAAAAAAATCAACAACGTGTAAATAAGGATGCAGGTGTGTGTATAAATACTCAAGGTTGACTTGGACTGGAATTACAGTATGTGATTGCTTACAGCAAAGATATTGCGAAAGAGTCACTCAATTTGGATACACGTTGTATTCTGTCTATACTTAGAAAATAGTAATGATAGTCTTGTACTTGACGGACGGAGAAATGACTTTTAAGTGCATCATATGAGAGACCATTCCATTACAGTTTATGTCCTGGTACTGAGAATGGCTGAGCTATTCAACAATTATGAACAATTGTATTATCTTTAGAGCGTTGAAAAACTGAGATTACTGTATGTTTTCGCAGTTATACCACCAAGAATAATTTCGGAGTATGAATCCCGTTTTCTGGGGCAAAGATAGATAACTTTGCGAACAGGCTTATGATTGTGGCATCATATAAAATCACCTAACTTAGTGGTATTAAAAAAAGCTGTATCATTATTATGTAGACAAGTCACAGTTGTTCATTAATGAAAATAAAAATAAAT
>JAGDQP010071472.1:0-10630 GCA_022664845.1 Lepisma saccharinum | reverse complement strand
AAACTTTTCCCGTCTTCCTAGGTCACTTCATTCCTGATTAAAGCCATTTTCTTAAATACTATCTTGAAAGCATCTTAAAGATGTCTCAAGATTTTCGTGTAGTTATTTACGAGTTCGGATTGCTAGCAAACCTCATTATGGTTTCCTTCACATGTATTAATGCCCGAATTGTCGCGAAGATTGCAAAAGATTCTTTCAACGTCTTAAGATTAAGCAACGTCTTAATAAGCAGCTTCCTATTTTCTTACGAAATAGTCTGATCCATCTCCAAGAAAGAACACTCTTAGTTACTATAGACACTGAACGTTCTACATGAAAAAAGTAACATTTCTTGAACACTTCCTTATTAAACATCTTATTAAACATCTTAAGATTAGGAAATTCACAAAATATTCTTTAAACATCGCAAACTATATACAATTTTAATATTATCGAAACAAAAATCACGAACACTAGGTGTGAGATACTTAACATTACTTTAGTATTGTTTGGTAGTTCTCTCGTCTTTCCACGATAAGTCTCTCGTAAGATATACAATACCTTAGAAATACATCTTAAGAAGTATCAACGATATCGCCTTTTCTTTGATAAGCCTCTATTAAAAATACTTATTACAATTTATACATATCATTATTACTCTCTCACTATTCAATAACATTCAACTAAGCAGCTGCATTCAATTCCCCCTTCTAGCCGAGTCCAACCACCATAACAATTTATGTGACGAGCGATTCAATACCCCATTCATCCCAAAGTTCCCCTCTGACATAATTTATTGCCTTTCAAACAATAGCCCCATTGCCAACTATATAACATCGTAGAACGAAACAGGGGGAAAAGACAGCTGAAAGTTAGTCCCATAAGATAACCAATAGAGAGATTATCCCCCCCCTCTACTACTTGTTAGAGAAGGAGAGGTAAATTTGAAAACTCAGGTAAAGGAACCCAGTGTTGCAGCTTTAGAATATCAAAAAGAGTCTTATTATTAGTTCAAACTCTAACATTTTAGTTTAAAGAAGGAAAAGACGATAAAACAATAGTGTCTTCTTCTCGTATTGTGACATAATCAATAGAAAAAAAAGGAATATTAGTAATAAATATAATATATAATAATAAAATTATAATATAATACAATATGTATAACTATAAAAATATAATAAAATAATTATAATAACTATAGAATAATCATAGAATTTTAGCTCTAGAATTAGTAATAACTTAAATTAATAAGAGAATATCAAGATATTTGAAGAATTTTCTAGTACAGACCGTGAAAGAGTAGTGGAAAGGGGTGAGTGGGTGGGAGTGGTGGACGCCTGTTAAACAATAAGCAAAGCTGAAATAATTAGATTAAAAATATTTCAATGTAGATTACTATTAAATTTGAAGCAGCTAGGGAATAAAGATTACTTGAACAAGGATGATAAATAATTTGTGACTAAATCTAGTGACTTTCAGTAAATTTTATTATAGTTGGCAACACTTAAAATTCGAAGAAAGTCCCTGACGTAATTCGAAGAAAGTCCCTGACGTGATTCGAAGAAAGTCCCTGACGTGATTCGAAGTATGTCCCCTATAGACTACTATGCTCTGCCTATCTTTATTTTCTTTAATCTGTAATTTGAAAACTTTTCTTTAAAATATTATACTTTTTTAAAAAAAAGTGAATAACAAAAGTTTCATAGCGTTTACTCGAATCACTTGAGGAGCATGTTGCTACACAATCTTTGCACATAAGTGTACACGAAAGTCCATTCTTTTTGCCCTTGCAAGCATTTTGCTGGCATCCTTTCTTGCAACTACACTTGCGTACACAATCAGTTCTCTCACCGCTTTAGAAATTTCCGGTTGAGTTGACCATTTTTGTGTTGGTTTCCCATCTAGCAAAATCCATCCCCAACCTTCCCATGGTAGAGTATTAATGATGTTCATTGTAGCTTTCCCCCATATGTGACCACTTTGGTAAAGTGCTATTAAAATATGCTGCTTCAAGGCATCAGCTGTTGGTGGAATGTTGAACACTGTTCTGTTGAAGGTGCTTGCGAGCCTCGTTCACATTCATTAAGTCACTCGTATGAGCATAACAGAGCACGGTGTATCGTTGGAGTAGATCAAATACATTGTTTGTGATTGTTTCTTGAGGAAACGACAGAAACTCAAATGCTTCCAATACTTCAGGAAATGAATTCCATATCTTGCAAATAGTTGGTTTTCCACGTCCAGAATAAAACGAAACAGTCTCGCATCCACTGAAAGCGTAGAAACCGCGAAGTGCAACTGACTTTCGTTCTCCAAGTTGTTCAGTCTTAAGAGAAGCTAAATCCTTTAATGTAATGGTAGAAACGTCTGGTGCCATGGATTCCTCCTGGTCATTTTCACTTTCTGTATTAGAGCAGTCTCCTACTACTTCTTCGTTCATAATATATTGTTCTCCAGTACCGAAGCACCTAAGTAATTGAGCTTTATCGCCAGTTCTCATAATCCCATTCTAAGAAATAGAAGGTGGAAATGGTTGATTTTCAAAGGCAAAGAAGTTGTCGATATCCAATTCTCTGTTAAGGCATATTACAAACAGCTTAGAAAAAAGATCGATGTAATATTTCAGTGATTTTATAAGCATATTAGTCGATCGCGTCTTTTTTATCTAATCCAAAAATCTTGAAATCATTCTTAGATATTGGTGAGTAGATTGAGACTCGTTTATTCAAAATTCTTGTATTGGTTCTTTCCTGTATCTTCAATAATCATAAGGTTTCTTTTGCATTCCTCTTGTACTACAACGCCGGTTTCCAGTGAAAATACTTCGTTTCCTTCTTCAAGAAATGGATTTCCAAGCTCGTCCAACACTTCACGAAGCACTTTTATCTTTGCACCTAATCTTTTCTGAAAAGATTATGTTTCTTCATGGTGCATATGCTCTGTTTTTGTGTGCAATCCCAATTGACCTTCCTCGAAGTCTTGAATCATAGATGAAATTTCAGGTCCAACAGGCATCGATCTGCGATAGGTCGAAGGACTACCCAAAAGACCTATTGCTCCACCGTCTTCTTTGACAAGAGCGTTGTTCTGCTCATGGGCTTGATCGATCCCCATAGATGAAAATTTTCTGTCCGTCTTTTTAACAACGAACAATCATTGTTGAAAAGCCTCGTAGATATTTGGCAATGTTTGTGGAAGGGAAGAAGATATAACGAGCAATCTATTATACGATATGGATAAACCAGGAGAATGAAGAATGTCCACTAGTTCTCTTTTCCTTGTCTTTGCGTGTGTTTTCATCGCAAAATATACAGGTTCTCTATCTTGCCTGTGTCTGAAAGATGTTGATTTTGGGAGTTCTGTGTGAATGTTGAGCATAATTAGTTGGCAAATGGAGAGAGCTGGTTGAGATGCCGTTAGTTCAGTTTTCGTGCTAGATCCACAAAGTATTAAAGATAGAAGCAGTGGATCAACCGCATTCTGTTGACATTTATCTGTGAACTCACCATTAAAGGAACAAACAAAGCGCAATACATTTTCACGTATGGTTTTATCTACTTTAGAAGTATTGATAGTTTTTTCGTTATAACTTTCGCAGACCAATCTGATGTAATCACCAATAGCTCCCTTGCATATCAGAAGGTATTCTCGACCAGATTTTTCAGCTCTCATGTCTGGAAAGTTTGGTAGTATTTTCTCACGAAGACGTGTGCTGTGAACTTCTGTGTCAGCGATAGGCATATCATGAAAGGACGAGAGTTCCTCAAGGCGTTTTTTGTACATCGTTACAAGATCAGGCATCTTAAACACAGCATAAACTGAAACTGCATTTTTTCTCACATTTTCTATATAGCAAAGAATATCAGAAAAAGCGATACCTTCTAATACGTATGCATCGTGAGTTTCTTCTGAATAAGCTGCTTTTATAGCTAATCTGCAGGAATTGTATAAGGAATTTAATCATGCCAAACGGTACTTGCGTTCTCTTGCAAACCATATCTCCTTATGCAAGTTGTAAGGGGTTAGCCAACCTAGGTTATGTTAGGCTAGAATAATGTTCAGTGGTGTAGCGTATTTGTTTATAACTCGACATGTGAATATTGATGGCTGGCAAAGACGGCCTTGAAACTCCGTTTTATGATATTTATTTCCGGTCAGTTTTGTTTTATTTACGTCGATCTTCAAAGGAAATATTTTTACTGTGTTGATCTCCAGATCGTTAATACTCTTTTGACCATCACCTATTCTTTTCGAGCAAAGGTGTTTATTATCGCTTTCTTTTGTTTGCTTTATTCTGGAGCAAGGTTTCTTTCATTTCCGAACTATTTTTGTAGCATCTTTCGTCTATTACAGATCTTCTCATTGCGTAAACAGTGTTGTCATTGGATGAAAGGTTCATCTCAAATATATGGTTCTTTGCTATTGGCAGAATCTTCCCGCCAGAATAAAGCCTTACCCTTTAATATTTATTAAATTTATATAAACTCATTTATTATTTCGATTTTTGCACATTTCAACTTTTGGTAAATTGACCTTTCTGTTTGTGCACATAAATGTGGGAATTGGGATAATTCTTGTCTGGAGTCATGACCTGCCAGCATTGTTTATTTTGGGTCTCGTAATTTTTGTCACCTCTAAGTAAAGTGAGATCATCTTGGGAAACCTTCACTTAAGGACAGGCAACTGAACTCCGAAATTATAAATTATGAAAGTTTAGTAAATATATGGTTGAACACGATTACTCAGTTGTCTGGCAGGTAACGTTATGATGCCCGCTAACGAAATTATATGAAGTCGTCTTTGCCGAGACCAGTTTTAACTAAGAAACTTTAAATCCAATTTCGGGAACAAGATTCGTTTCTTCTCCTCTGCTGTCTCTATGAGAGAAATAAGAGAAGAAATCTGGAGTTTCTTCACATTTTAAATTTTCAAGTTTGGACTTTGAGAAGTAAAATTTTATTCAAAATTACTTCCAGTGTTACTCTTTGTACCGTTTAAAAATATGTGTATTTATTTGGGTTTAGTTTACTTAGCACAAAGTGAGATTTTCACCATGGAAGGCTTAATCTGGTTACGCGAACATGGGCTGACTGTATGTTCCAAATGCTGTGCTTATGCAATAGCCATGATCTGGTTGGTAACTGAATTCTCCCTCAAAATCTTATCGTTATACAATTTATTCTCACATTTGAGTTCTGCAATGTTATTATTGAAGTTTAAGTATATATTTTAGATACTTGTTTAGCAATATATTCGTTTTGATAAAAGCTCACTGTCGCTTCAAGTTCGTTATAAATTTATTACTTGCGCTCAGTGGTAGTTTGCGTCCGTTTCTTCTTCAAGCATCGAATACGTGAGTTTTTTTGTCAGAAATATTAATATAACCGGCACGATCGTGAGACTCACTTTTGAATTAAATGTATAAAGTTTTAAGACCACTATAACAGAAATTAATCTACCATGGAAATTCGACTCTGTTGTAATATATTCTGTATACATGGAGCTTCACTCTATCTGACATGCACTTGAAATTTCTGGTTGTTTTAATGTATTCTAAGAAAGTGCGTTAAATGGAAGTGACCCAACGTCGATTGTATTTTTACCTTCAATGTTTTGGGAACGTTAAGATTCGACTTTATTGTTACAATCTGAAATATACAAAATATGCTTATCAAAAATATACAGTTAATCATAGGTATTCGAAATTGATAGTAAGGCTTCTGTCATAGCTTTAATTAAGAATTTGGACTTGAATTGTTACGTGCAAATCTGTTTTGCTTAATGAAAGATATAAAGTTGATTTCGAATGTACAGATATATCTTTGGACTGAAACACTATTCGGACTTTGTCAGAAATGTTTTTTTAGAGTATTTTTTTTTATATTCTAACCTAGCACAAATGTTACTCTAAATTTCAGAAGCTTGAAGCTTCAAATATTTTCTTTTATGGAAATAAACAGTGAACAAAAAGAGTTTATTAACTTTCATTTAAAGGTTTTAAGATGTAGGAAGTAATTAAAGATTTGACTTTATGAATAAGGGGCGAATTTGCACTAAAGCTTTATATTTTGATTATAGTTGCAATGTTCGATGGAAGCGATGATATGAACCGTAAATTTTGCTTTACGTTAAAGTGAGTGCACGTAAATCAGTTATTCTAAATTGATCAGTGCTTCGGCTTTTGTTTAATATCCATTTTTTAACGGGTTTGATTCGTGCTACTGATATTTCATATATCAGCTGCAGTGACCTTGGACACCAAGTGACAATATCGTTGTCTTCTGGCAGATAGGTAGTTTTCTAGAGTTTTCGTTTCTCTTTCTCCTTCTCTTTCTGTCAGAATACGACGAATGCCACTGGTGTAAGCTACTACTACAGGTTCTACTGTGGTATACGGGCTCATTATGTGGTTCAAGTGCGTTTTGTGAGACCTTTTAGTGTTTTACTTTAATAGTTTCACGCGATGTCTACGTGTCATGTGTTTTATGATTGATTACAAGTCTTAATCTCTGCGCTCTTATGAGTGTTTATGGATACACTTCAGTTTATTGCCTCCAGTCTGATGACAGTTATTGGAGGCTCGCGCTACTCAAACCCCTTTCAGTGCTTCGGGGTGGGTCGTTCTCAAGGTTCTCTCTTCTGGTGGATCGGGGAATCTTTTCTCTCCTTCCCCCTTTTCCTACGTCTTTAACTTATATCTTCTTTGAGATACTTCGTTGGCTGTGAGTCTACGACGAGTCTTCGTGACATGAATAATTACAATTTTAATACTCGCGTGCTCCCCCTTCGGGTTTTCTCCAGTACTTGAATTTTCTCTTTAGTATAACGCTTTCTGCTGTACCAGTCTAGTGCCTTGAGTTTATTTACCCGTCAAATGCGTGGCTGTGGGTGATGACCCAGGCTGGTGAAACTGTGTCTTGGCTCTAGTGTAACCTCGATTGAGAAGGTTCTACTAGCCGGCGCCTGTTAGTGTTTTGCTGTTGCTGTCCGGCGCCTTCTTCCACTCATCTTTTGTGGGGGGTTCTTTCAAGTGGCGATCGTACTTCCAGAACGTCTAATTCTACAATCTTCGAATGAAGAAGGTCGCATTCCAACAGTGGCTACCGTTCTTCATTATCTACTAATCTTCGGATTAGATGCGTCTGCAGTTTCTGTACTTTTGGAATGATTAGTACTGGAGAGCAAGTGATTGATGATGATGGGAGAGTGTATCTTTTCTAGAGAACGTTTGATACCCACTCGTGTGTTGAGTAGCTGTTGTTTGTGTTCTTTTGTTTAAACATCGTGACAAATAAAAAGTGCATTAGCTTACTTAAGATTCCTTTCTATAAAAAAAAACTTGAAAAAAGTGAAAAACAGAAAAATATAATAAATATATTTTACTTGTTTTATTTGAGGGATGAGTTTCCAGATTGGATATAATATGGCATGGATGAACATATTGGCAGACCCACGTTGCCGTATGTTCATTGATATTTACAAACAATATTAGTAAGTAAATAAGTTTATAAGAAATAATTAATTGTCTTGAGGTATAAATCTTTGTTGTGTGGGAATTTTATACTTTCATGCAAAATGTCAGGGTCTGACGATCGTGGAGGTCGAAAAGTGAACGCGCGCGAGAAATTCCGTGCGGTAGATAAGAACGAGGAAACTATGTACTGCTGCCGAGCTAAGAATGAGGATGCTATAGTTTGTTCTAATTATGACAATTGGTACAACTTAAGCTGTGCCCAGATAGTACTTTATTTGTATCACAGTTTTAAGAGAAAATGTAGTCCCTGGTACTGCCCAGAGTGTATAGAATCCTGCCTAGAAATCAGTAACGGTGATTAGAACAGTGACCAGATGGTTGAACCGACTACTGTCACTGTCCTGGACAAAATGTTAATAGCCCTGACTGGTATCATTACAAAGCTTGATAGTACTAGTACCAAATTTGATAGTACAGAGACCACGCTAGCCAGTAAGCTTGAATTTACAGAGTCTAAGTTAGTTGAGATGAAAAAGGAAAGTCAGATGTTTCGAAGTTCCATCGAGTCTTCGGTGAGCAAATTAACTACCGAAATATCAGCAGTTAAAATAACTGTTGATAAATTTACTAAAAGAACAGGTGTGTTGTCTGGTGCGGTGAGTCACACCGATTCGCAGATCGAAGTCAATTGTACCTGTGAAACTAGGACGAAAGATCTCAATTCTGAGTTACGATTATTACGTGATGAAGTAAATTCCCTTCGAAGTAAGCTTTCGAATCAATCGAGTGGTAGGCAAGTAGAGAACCGAGGTTTGACTGAGGTCACGAAAAGTCCTAACAGCGTGATGTCTTGGCCTAATATTGTTTCAAAAGGTGTTGAAGTAGGCACTATTACTACTACTTCTATAGTGTCCACCATGGTTACTTACACTCAGTTACATAACACTAGTAGCTCTCATTGAGCATTCAGGACTTCAGGTCAAGTACCTCGTAGGTTTAAGTTTTCAATCCCAGCTAGTATAGCTAATAAACCAGCACCTACATTACCTTTCGAGACATTCAATACAGTATGCTCTGGAAGTGTCAAACCTAATGTGAAATTAACTCAGACTGATGGCCGTGATTTGTGGAAACCCATGGTTAGCTGGGGTGGTATGAAACCAGCAATAATAGTAGGAATGATCAAAGTTTTTCTTCTAAACCGATGAGATTATCTGATCTGGATCATTTTCTGGTATTTTCTTGTCAGGTTCTGTCCATGGCTCCGCAGGAATTTCTGAAGTGCCTGGACTACAGTAGAACTTCGCGTTGATAAAATTATCTGTTTCGGACAAGCTTCTGGTTCTGGAGCGTCAACTTCAAGGTTCAGCAATGGGGTAGTGGACTAAAGCCACAAATACATACCTATCAATAAATTACCAGGGCTTTTCTCAATCAGTTTTGTGACGAACGTATAAGAGAAATGAAGTTACTATGGTTGCAAATTATAAAGTATGTCAATAATGATTATACTAGCATAGTGAAATTTGTTTGGGCTATGGCTAAGTCTTATAGCGGCTTAAGTAGTCAACCTGATGAATTGGAATTCGTTGAGATACTCCTAGAGTCTCGTCCTGTCTCAATCAGTAGGATTATGAGGTTGCCTAAACCCAGTTTAGTTGAACAGCTGATAAATAACTTGAACATGTGGGAACAATCTGATGTGAGGGAAGTTGATTTAGACATTAGTTCCTCTTTAGAGCCTGCAGGAATTGGAAGCAAGAAGAAAATGTCTTCAGATTCTGAAGAGGGAGGCAATATGGTAAGTAAGAAAAGGTTAACAGTGAGTAGTGTTCAATGTTTTTCTGAAACTGGAACACAAACTGAGAGTACCTACAATAAAAATAGTAATCAGAACAGGTTCAAAGGAAATAAATTTAATAATAAGAATGGACGTGCAGGTAATTATAATGATAATCGCAATAGAAGGATAATCGAAAAAGGTACTAACTTACAACGGCACTCAGTTTGCATCAAGAGTTTAAAAATATTATATAAAAAAACACTATATATATATATATACCTCTCACTATCATCCACAAGCAAACCCAATAAAAAGGTACAATAAAAATTATCAAATGAGGTTATTTTGTTCCAAAAATCACACTTCCTAAAATCATAATTTATTAAAACTGTGCATCTTCTCAATAACATAGTAGACAAAGATCTAAAAACTACTCCTCACAAATAATTTCTAAGCACACCAAATCCCAGCCTCCTAAATAGTGCTCTTAAACAACTAACTAATAAAAACTAAAAAAAATGGAATAGAAGAGGATATTACTATTAACAAATAAAAAGGAAAATCTCTAGGGAGAGACATTGCCACCATAAAATCTCTAGTCTATAAAAAAATCCATAAATTAAATTCAGCACCTGAAAAGCAAATAGCAAAGCAATTTGAGCTGTATATAAACATATATAGTAAAAAAAAAAAAAAACCAAGCAAACCTTATTTCTTCATTTATATAACAATAACAAAAAAACAAAACAATAAAAACCTTAACAAGATAAAACTCTACGAATGTTCCCCCCAGAAAATATAACGTACTTATAAAGGTTGCAAATGCGACCTAAAACATTTCCGTACCGGATATTAAAGTCTGCAGCAACAGTCAACCAGCGGCAAAATACGGTGGCAGTATGTTTCTCAGCGGCAGAGATGCAGCAAAGTCTTTCATCTACCCTCCCCGTTAAATCCCTAAAAATCTACATAAACCACTTAAGCAGCCTTCATAGTGTTTTCACTGTGTTTTGTAGTATAAGTGTTAATAAAAATAATATTATTTAATATAAAGTAATTATCAAGTAAAATAATATACATATATACATAATAATCTAAGTAATCAGTAAAACATTATTGAAATAATAAGTAAAATTATAATTCAGTGCAAATAGTAAAAGTCAAAAATAACAAAAAATAAATTTAAAAAAATATTAAAATTTTACAAATATTAAGAAAAACTTAGAAAAAGAAAATTGTCACAACTTAGTTTCACTAAACTTTCCTCTTAAAAGGGGGCATATGTAACAAAACTTACATTTTAATAAAATAAATAAATTCAGTTCATATTTTCACCACCATGTCGCCCTATAAAGGCTATAAATTATATAAAATGATTTATAAACTGATATCTC
>JAGDQP010071468.1:0-10630 GCA_022664845.1 Lepisma saccharinum | reverse complement strand
GAAAGTTGGAGTACGACCCTAGCAGATGAACATAAATTACGTGTATTTGAAAATAAGGTTTTGAGAAAGATATATGGGCCGAAACGGGACGAGATGACTGGAGAGTGGAGGAGACTGCATAATGAAGAACTCCACGGACTGTACGATTCACCAGATGTTGTAAAAATAATGAAATTGAGACGACTAAGGTGGGCAGGGCATGTAGCTCGGATGGGGTAAAAACGAAGATTATATTCTATCCTGGTTGGAAGGCCCGATGGAAAGAGGCCATTGGGAAGACCGAGACGTCGTTGGGAGGACAATATTAGAAGAGATCTTCGAGAAGCAGGTGTTCGTGATGAAAACTGGCTTGATACTGCCCAGGATAGAATCCAGTGGCGAACGTTTGTTACTGCGGCGATGAACTTGCGAGTTCCATAAGCCATAGAGTTAGTTAGTTAGTTAAACTATGTCATCCTAATACAAAGAAGAACACTCACCAAATAGAAATTATACAATCTAAATTTTACGCTTTTTAATTTACAAAGAAACAGGTTTATAAATTCAAAAAGTACTTGAACCTAGTAAACAAATACGCATTACAATCTTTGGAAAATAGAAGAGTTAATTTTCTATTATCTACACAAACATAGTAAAATTAATTCGGAAAGCTTATTGTCAGAAATACGGTTGCACGTCCCGCACAGAGTTACTCGACCTCGTGATGCAATTTTCCACATTCCGGCCAAAAGGTATTAGATATATCGCCTATTAGTAGAGTAGAGCATTGTACGGACAGTCCGTATTTTAAAGACTCTGTCCGTGTCCGTACCGAACTTTGCAGAAATTAACTAAATGTCCGTACTTTTCACTTGGTCAGTTGTTAACTTTTAGTTATTTCAAACCCACATATTTCCACAAATACATATAACACCATTTATAAAAACGTTGCACACACATGCAAATTGTTTCTACAGCCTTAAACTGTAGTATCGCCTAGTATTTGTAATATCTAGCAGTGTTCCTACAATCCTACAGCCTGTGTTATCGCCTTACAATAGACCTATTTCTTATACACAAATGGATTGAAACTTAATGGGCATAAAATCCTCCGACCTTGGCAATAGAGAAGATACAAATGTAAACAATCACCTATGATTAGAGGGTAACCAAAAAGTTCTTAAAGCTTTTTATAGTCACACAACAGTCTGTCACTTGTTGGTCCTTGTTCGCTTCAGACAGTGTGTTGGGCACCTACTTGCTCAAATTGTACGTCTTTCCTATGCGGTACAGGTAAAGTCTGACTGTTTCTTATGCGGTGCAGGTGAAGTCTGACCTGGAAGCGTTCGCCAAGCACAACACACGTTTGGCTGCTGTCTTGTCTTTGGCCGCCTTCAAGGCCTGTAGGAGCCCACTGCGGGTTCATCATACAGGGACAAATCTCCCGACTTGAACTTCTGGAACCAATCCCTGGCGGGGCGTTCTTTCACAGCATTATTCCCAAAGGCTTGACGTATTCGGCGACTTGAATCGGCTGCGAACAAACCCACTTTAGTCTTAAAGCAGTCAATCCTGAACGAACTGCTTTGACACTTTCATTTGTCTTCGCCGCTACTCGAGCTATGACTGTTCCGCAAAGCGCCTATCATGGTCACGGTCAATGTTACCATCCGCCCCCCCGATCCCTTTTCCAGCACCTAATCCACTTATTTCCGTATCAGGGATCATCTCTTCCCATTAGACGTCAAAATGGCAAGAACTTTTTGGTTACCTTGTATTAAGTGTGTATTTCATGTTGGTGTCCCAAGTAATTGTTCGGAATTTCAATCTATTTAAATAAATGGGCTTTAAACTAATTGTCCGTATTTAGTCTGGAAATATTATGGTAGCCTTACTATTAGGAGAATGTGCTCATTATAAAAATTGCATTCTTAAAACTTGTCCTGATAAATATGAGTGGTGAATTTCATTCATATATAAACTAATGGATTGTTTATGCAAAACATATCACAATGAAACTGAATATATATATATATATATACATGTGCCGTGCGTAAGATGCCGTGCGAAATTTGGGATCGAGTAATGAATATTCACAGCCTATCCTTCCGGTAATAATCTACATTAGAACTTTTGGAGTATCCTTAGAATTTTCTAACTTTATTCCAAAATATTGAACATCTTTCATAATATTGTACACATATTCATGGAATATCACTATTACCTGCTCTCATCACGTATATTAAGATATTCGTAGGATATTCTGTGCATATACCAGACTGTCCTGTGCGGGAAGAGCTATTATCTACCCATATTTTAGTGGTGTAACGGTACTGGCTGAACAATACATATATATTCAAGTTTGGTACCTTATCTTTTTTATCGAATACTGTTGTAGATAGTAATTACTAGAATATTTCACCAATTATTTACAATGAAATTAAAGTTTAATAATTTTATGAAGATATCTCAGAGTAGTAATTTAATTCGTTATTGAATTCTAAATTTTTGGAGTTGATTATAAATTGCAGTCGGTCTTTCATCTTCCAGGATATCTTTTTTGTGGAACTGCTTAAGACTCAAGCATGTGGATAGAAGAAATGCGCAGGTGTGCATGTATGTGTTTTTACATACTACGTAAAAGTACTGAAAGATGTGGAACATCTTCCCTGTATGAGGATGTTGCATTTTTTTATTTTTTTTTGTATGTGCTTTTGATGTTTAAATTAACAAGAAGTATTTCACCTGCTTCCTTTTTATCATCTTGTGTTCACAAGTTCTTCACTTTCAAATACTCTCATAATCCTTGTGAAAACTTGAAGAAAAGTTCGCATACGTAAAAAAAAATAATTTCCGTTCGGGGTTCATATAATATACACTCATCCCCATGTTTTCCTAGCCTACTGGCATGAATACAAGTACTGAATAAAGTGCAGACTGTTTTACATAATCTCACCTTAATAATAGCGTGTCTGATACCAACGTAAAAAAACGCACACTGAGGGACGTATCTTGATATTTCCCTTGAGGACATTCAAGAACTTTCAGGTAGTTTGAATATTGTTGTGTTTTCTGTTCTGCCACGATGTTATGAAATAAAGATCTGTACTCGTACTTGTCTACCATACCAATTTCATAACTATTTTTAGTATAAAGTAGAACTTTTCCTTAAATTATAATATTAAAAAAAAAAAAATGAAAATTCTAAGTGAGGAAAAGAGCCTGGTCTTATTCAGGGTATGCCTTCTAGCATTTGAGTGGTGCCACCGAGGAAACCCAAGGAAAACCCGTGGGGTCTCATAGCGTCGAATCTCATAACGTCGAAAGAGAGATTTGTTACACAACGTCGAAACTCAAATAGTCTCATAACGTCAAAAGGTGGCGGGAAAAAGCAAAGTTTGCAATCGTCTCATAACGTCGAAAGATTTCTCAAAGAGTCTCATAGCGTCGAATCTCATAGCATCGAAAAAGAGATTTGTGACATAACGTCGAAAATTTTCGACGCTATGAGACGGCATCATGAAATTTTCGACGTTATGAGACTATTTGAGTTTCGACGTTATGTCACAAATCTCTTTTTCGATGCTATGAGATTCGACGCTATGAGACTCTTTGAGAAATCTTTCGACGTTATGAGACGAATGCAAACTTTGCTTTTTCCCGCCACTTTTCGACGTTATGAGACTATCTGAGTTTCGACGTTGTGCAACAAATCTCTCTTTCGACGCTATGAGACGACTGCGTCTCATAACATCGAATCTCATAGCGTCGAAAGAGAGATCTGTAACACAACGTCGAAAATTTCATGATGCCGTCTAATAACGTCGAAAATTTTCGACGTTATGAGACGATTTAAGTTTCGACGTTGTGTCACAAATCTCTCTTTCGACGCTATGAGACCCCGCCGTTTCTTATAACTTTTTTCATCTCTATACCTAAACCTGAGTCAGAATAATCGGCACTGGGAACCCAGGTCCTCCCGATAACGAGGCGAGCACTCTACTAACTGCTCTACCTCGTGGGTTATTTTCAAAATGGTAAGATAAATTGAACGGTTACTGGGTGCAAGGCGTTACCTGTTAGAGGATACGTTTACCATTTTCAAGGTTACCGTCTTTAATCTTCATCGAGTTCTTCACATCGGAAAGGTGTCTCGCTTACCTTAATATTTTCCTAGCAGGTTATGAACCCAAGGCATTCCACGTGTATAGAAATTTCTGTTGAGGATTTTGTCTCCAATCGTGTAGTTCGAAAGAATAAATATTTTTACCTTTCTCACAAGAACCTTTGTGTGAGGTAAATATTGAAATTAACACTAAAAGAATGGCAGCCACCATGAGCGGGGCTGGAACCCGGATCTTCGTTTCCGGTCGGGCATGCTATCCATTCAATAATTTTTAAAGCTCAATTCATTTGACATATGCATCAAATCAAGTCACGATAAATACCATTCTGCAGACAACATTTCTGCTTAATGTATTAAATATGAACCATCTTGCATTCATAAGATCTACCATGCAGATTCGATATGTCGCTATGCATGAGCTAATTTCCCTAAACCACTTTTCATCCTCTATCATAAAGCTTGTCTTATTACTACGTAATTTCTTGTCATAGTAATCTATTTTTCTGGGCCTGATTTGATTCTGTCTCTTATTCAAATATCCTTCAAGCTCATTACCATTTTACGTAGAAAGAAGGTCTATTTAATCCAAACAGTAATCAAAGTAGTAGACATTAATAATAATATTTGATTATCTTTCTAAATAATAATCTTTTCATCGCTAAAGAAATAAGTAAAGAGGAGGACTGAATTAATGGAGTATTGTCATTCATTAGGAACTAAAATTAGGTTAATGGTGTTTATTCTACTTGAATTAAAATCAATATCTGCTTGCTATTAGGATAACAACATGTAGAATGGAAAATATACAATGATGGATGTGTTAGAAACCAGCCTGAAAAACCACGTTCTATTTCTCCAGAATGAAAGGAAGTGGTGAATTATTTGTGTATCACAAGAAGATTGTGTACATGGAACATCAAAAACATTTTCTTTTTTTACTTTTACCAGAAGTTAGACACATTAGGTATAAACCAAGCGGCCATAGCTCAGTTGGTAGACTGTTATCTTTGCATCGGGATGTCTTAGGATTGATACCAGCGACCTACCATCCTGACAGGTTTTTCCCAGGGCTTTGCTCAGTCGCATTAGGCAAATGCCGGGATGATACCTTCAACTAAGCCTGGCCGACTTCTCCCACATCCGTTTCCCTATTATATCCTGACCTAAGCCATAGGTGCCAAAAGGCCATAAATAAATTCGAATGCAGGAAGCGTGAAATGTATAGGATAAAATTACTGGATACTTTTGTTTCTCAGAGACATATCTGTTGTTTTTTCGTCTCAGTGTAAATTTTGATCCCGTAACCTCGCCAAATCTTAAAACCCAAATTTTCTATCGTAACGTTCACTTCTTCAATTTTTCCTAGTTTTGCTTTGTGTAGAGCAGCTGGTGTTTTCGAAAAGTAGTCGTGAGATTTTTAATTCTGTTTGTAGTTATTACAACTACTACTTTTCCTCAGTCCGGAATGGTACCTACTAACTAGCTCTGACTGATTACTTTCCAATATCTTTTCATGGAATCAGGAAGTTGTCTAGATTCGAAATTTGAAGTCCTCATTTGTCCGCCTTGGGAAAAAGTGTTATGATGTTATCAAATATGGAGGTTGGTGGAATTCGAACTACTAAATTCAAAACTGTTTAACATCTTTGTTTTTAATAAGAAAATATTTTCAGTAGTCACGCGATTTTGAAATATGGTGGTTCAAAGTAAAAATAAGCAAGTAATAAACCCTGTGTATATTCTACGGTGAATAACTCTTATTAAACTAGCAGAATTGCGGAAAAAAATATTCTGGGATAAACGTGATTGTAAATTTCAAGAGCTTTCGAATGAGACCAGAATCACAGTTGTACCTATAAAAGAAACTGATTTATTCGATTTTATGTAGTCCTACGTGTAGTACTAATAAGAGAGTGTCGTGCCATTGAATCCAGAATCCACAGTGTTGATATAAATATATGCACAGAAGAAATTATTAATAAAGTGTATTTAATTTTGCTGGAATCAAAAACCCTCTCAAGATTTCAAATGCGGAAAGTTCTTCTCCTCCCCCCCCCCCTGCTTTCGGAAATACTGTTACACGTCATCAAAGATGGTGTCCGCTCAGGCAAAAAAGAACTTCATATCTTGATGAATACTTATTTGATTTACATAAGATTTATTTTAATATCTTTGTGTATAATACTTATGTATTACTGATTCACTACAACAGTTTACAATATTGTCGTTAAAAATGAGATACAGAGTGTTATAAGCAAAATGTTCGGTTCTGTTCAATTTCAAACCCGCTTTACTTACTTACATTGATCCTTTAGAAAAACAAAAGTAAAAATGTGAATAGAAACAGTATGGTAATTGAACAGAAAAATATATTGTAGTGCAGGCAGTCATCAAAGTAATTGCAATCAGTTATCTAAAATAACATATCATCATCATTCTCCATTCTTCATGGAGCAGTATTACAACGTTCACTGCCTCGGCGGTGATTGCAGGCAGTGACACATGTCAATCTGTTTTTCCGACACGAACACAAATTAGTGCTGCATGCATTTGCAGACACTGTCTTGCATTTGCAGACACTGTCTTGCATTTACAAACCACAAACTTCAAAAGTTCTGCAGGAGCTCGTTCCATATTTGTCATGATAGGTATTGGAGCTTTGTTCTCCTTCATCCAACCCCCAGTTGTATCGATTCCTAACTCTTCCAAATAACAGTTTTAAGGTGAACCCGAATACATACTGCGAAGAGATGCTGCTCTTTCCGTTAGCGGAAGCCTCTTAACAAATCTTACCGTACATCTTAACAAATATTTTTACACCTGAAACTCCTACTTCAAGTTGTGTTGAGGTTTCATCTACAATAGTATCACACCATAACCGGACATCATATGACGTTTTTACCAGCTTCATTATGCTGCACTTTCCATGACGAAACATTGCTGAGGTCGTATTGCAACCACCCATGCATGAATAGCAAGCAATTTAAAAAAAAAATGTTTGAATCCGTTTGTTTTGCTACGCCTCCAATACGGATTAGTTCTTTAGGCTTGCTCCGACTGCGCTTGGTTTCAGACAGCAGAAATATGTCTGCCATTAACGGATTCCAGGGGTGAAGTAACAACACAAGAATGACGGTGTTATCACTTACTACCAAAACTGGATGTTCATCAGAAGCTATACGTAGAGCTTCACTAACTTCGTCCGTTTCTGGATCACCCGCACTTTGTATCACATTATGACTGTCTTCTCTGAGGCAACGACTAGGCAAATTGATCACTTTAGCTTTGTTCTTATTATTGATGAGGAACAATTCCTGTCTTAGAGAAACTTGAACCTCATTACAAACTGAGATGTCAGCGCATTTTTTTTTCATCCTCTTCTTTGGTGCTCATGATCTTTCAATGCTGAAACATCACCGTACCCATTAAAAATAATGGATGCACTTAATACTTTGTTCTCACATAACGGATGTACTGCTTGACTATGTCTTTGATAATTACTCGTTGCAACCATTTTATCCGATGTAATAGTGCACCAACGAATCTCGCATCTTCCGGAACTTCTACCTCTGATGTTACAGATGTCAATGTCTTTCCCAGCGCAGCCTTGTTGAACTTCCGCAGATGTAAATTCTTGAACAGTAAGATGGGGGAAGGAGTGAGTTCATACTTGAAGTAGGGCGCTACATTTTTACTCCATTCCATAATTACTACTAACCTGGAAAATGACGTTATGGGATCAACATGCTGATTTATGTAAATAACTTTCACTTCACACAATAATGTTCACACTTCATCCTTTCGCTTCATTGACACCTCTAGAAAAGTGACGTTGTCATGTTTTTCTTCCATTAGACGACCAACATCATCTATATCATCAGAGTTATGCCATCAAAAATACAGTTATATCATCACAATCACCTGCTATCAGACCGGAGGACATGGACCGAAGGTTTGGTTGATCAACATCAAAGTGGTTGTGCTGACTTATCCGGTTAATGAGTCGGTTCATGTCATCAAAGTCTCTCTTCTTACGTGAAGTCCCTAGCTCAACATGCTGCTCACTTATTCTGTGAGCAACTCCGGTAATATTTGTCATAATTTCATGTACCTGTGCACACCTGTGCATGCTGTATACCCACAGTAACCATAACAGATTCGTCATTCCACGTACTCTAGTTAACCATCCTCTGCTTATATGGATCTCATCATGACCTGCTCAATAACAAGGTCTGTCCATAATCCAGCGGGATTTCAGCCCAGTATTGATCAGTGCGGCGCACGGGGTGGTATCCATTTACAGCAAATTATTGATACAACCATGGATAAGTTGAAGGCAAATCTAACATCAATTGCAGATACAAGCGAGCACTCTTTGCATAACTGAAATGACCTGTTCCTGCAGATATGTTCAACATGCGGCCAGCTGCTACAAGGTGCATGATCCAATTACCAGTTCTTCCAGCGCGGATGAACAGTCGCAATGTATGAATGCTTTCCATGCTAACGCAGGCTATGGAAGCGGCTCAGAGAACCTTTTTTTTTTTATCACGCCTTATATTAAAAGGCAATCATGTATCAGTGGATGAACTCAAATATCTCCCTTAATTTTAGGGATAAAGCTGGCACTTAATTGATAATATTTGTCGTTATGAAGAATGTTTGATATATACTACGATAAACAAAGCAACAATGAAGTTGTATCTTAAAATGTGGAAAAGTTAAACAGTTCTAATTATCCCCGGGCGGATTGCACTCGGTGCCATATTCCACACTCTCTTATTAGTACTACACACATTAACAAATATAAAATCAAATAACAACAATGATTCTGGTCTCATTCGAAAGCTCTTGAAATTTACAATAATGTTTACCTCAGAATAATTTTCCGTAATTCTGCTAGTTTAATAAGAGTTATTCGCCGTAGAATATACACAGGTTTATTACTTGATTATTTTTACTTTGAACTACCATATTTCAAAATGGCGTGACTGCTGGAAATATTTTCTTATTGAAAACAAAGGCTGGTGTATTCCACGAGAAACAAAGCAGTAACGAAGCTTCTATCTTAAGGCGTCAAGATGTTAAACAGTTTTGAATTTCATAGTTCGAATTCCACCAACCTCCATATTTGATGACGTCATAACATTTTTCCCCCAAGGCGGACAAATGCGGACTTCTCAAATTTCGAATCCAGTCAATTTCCTGATTCCAACGATACCAAAAATACTTTGGTAAAAATTTTGTCTGGGTTGATCATGTTTTGCGCCTAAATCGACCACACTAATAGGGAATGCTACATTAGTGGTCCAAGGTAAGGCAGATTAAATGTTGCCAGGTAATTTATAAAAATCCTTTTCTTGGAAGGTAGCAGTCTCATAGTTTTTGCGAATACCAACTCCGAAATTATAGTATTTGTGCGCACTGGAAACTGTTTCTGGATTAAATGATATAAAGAAGAAAACTGGTAACCTTATTATAGGATAAAGATGTACTTTTACGTAATTTCCTTTGTGTTCGTAAGTTCTTTAACACAAACGATTTCATAATGTTATATGAAATGCTACCCTAAGTTGAAGAATGCAGGTATGATATTTGACTTTGTCCATATTAGTTTTACAGACCATTGTGTATATTGTTAAGCAGTAAAGCAGCGTTCAAATTAGCAGATGCTCTTAACAACATTAGTCTTGTAAATACATTGTTTATACCATCGTAGAGAATATTGACCAGTTGATTAACGTCTTCTGTACAAAGTATATGGGCCTTTAATGCATAGGTCTTGAGTCACTTTAGAGACACCTGAATATAATAAGCCCTATTGGAATGTACCTCTATAGAGAGTGATGCCTCGGCAGGAAATCTCGGGACCATTCCTCTTGAGGGAGATATTCCCTGACTTCCTCTTCGTACATCGGTCGAATGTCGAGGTAATTCCTTGTATAAAGACCCACCTCTTTCTTCCCTACTTCTCCTTGCGTATATAAAATTTATACTATGATGGGTTCTAGCATCGAGTAAATACGTATTTACTCAATGGTTCTAGGCTTAAGATGCTGTAAAGAGCATGAATATAAAGTTTGAATAGCATTTTGGGTAAACAAAGGAAGACGGTAATAATGTAATTTCGTCTGCCTAGCCGAATAGATAAAGCTCTTCCTTTCGGTGTCAGCTGACTGGATTGGATCCTCGGTGAAGGATCAGATCCCTACTTCGTTGTTGATCCAGCCGGTTGATAAGCTATTTGAATTAAGAAGTAGTAGCAATTCTTTAAGAAATTCCTGTGCTTCTTGGAGTAGGTTGAAAGAAGATATTATCACAGAGAGAACCTATACCAAGTTTTTCGTATATTAGCACAGCACCTAGTGTGGATGTGGTTAGGAATTACATTATATATATATATGAGCTCCTGCGTAGCCTAGTCGGTAGCGCGCTCGACTTCAGTGCGAGCGGTCCCGGGTTCGATTCCCGGTGGGGGCTCAAAAAAATTTCGGTGTTGACCCAGCATCGTGAGGATAATTGGGG
>JAGDQP010071467.1:0-10630 GCA_022664845.1 Lepisma saccharinum | reverse complement strand
GTACAATATTTGTCCTCTCATGTGCTTAACTAATCACTGGTAGATTAGGATTTTTAAAAAATAAGTAATTAATCATTTTACGTATTTATTCTAATACAAACGAAATAATCTTTATGCGATTGGAATACTTTATGTACAGGGGTTGCACAAAAATATGTTCATTTGAACAGACCTATGCAGTTATGTGTGCGCCATTTATATGTTCCTACCACATATGGGCTACATAAGTTGAAACACTGCGGTTTTTGTTTGCATGTAATAAAATAAGGAAACTTTTTTGACTCCATCTTGTATAAACCATTGGTTATATGAGAACCGTAGAAGCCAAGGGGTACAGGTGATATTTTCAAAGAAGTTAGTTGAGTGCACAGGAGATATAAAAATGGGCTAGTCTGTTTGGAAGTAAATGGAAATAAGTGGCTTACCTGTCCAGTGCGCACTTACCCTCTTACTTTGGAATAATGTTTGGAGCACAAGGGGTATAAGTGCACTTGTAACCTATTTACCGCTGAAAGAAGACAACCATGTAACTTATTATAACCTAATCATTGGGGATTAAAGCCCAGTTCTCTGGAACTCAATAGGCGCTCCCTTAGGTTGTGTGTAAGGACCAAAGACTCCTTTAATTGAGTTGATTTGTTATTTTGTTCTTTCCTTTCCATCTCAGTACATATGTCTGAAGATTGTGTCCTTTGGAATGGCGTAAGAACTTTGTTGGCTATATATTGATTTCCATTCACCTAACTTTTTCAGAAATATCATAGTCTGAGAATTTCGTTCTTTTGTGTTTGTACACCATTTTGTGTGTACTGTTTTGCTAACAATTCTCACGAGGCCTTAATAATTTTCTAGATGGTTCAAGTCTAGTATTGGTGAGTTTTTGTAGAGTTGTATTTCATTTGGCTCCTAATATTATATTCGGTTGGATTATTTGATACGTGCGCACCAGTGTTCTATTGATAGAATATTACTTTAGCTACTTCATTTTTGTTTTTTTGGTTTGCACTTTGTTTCATGTTGGTTAACTACGCACTTCTAATATCTGAGTATGTTATTAAACATTAGCGGAATCCACAGTAGTACCTGATAGTGATATTCTCTTTCTAATTTGTAGCTTTGACATGAGCGTTAGTGGACCCCTTTTATTTTATTTTCTAGACAATTTTTTGTAGTTTAGTTCAGGAGATGAGCAGGCTTTGCTTGATAGGACTGCTTAAGGATATGATAGCTTATGCCAAATATGCCCTACACAGAGAAGCTCTGTCTTATTCTTACTATTAGGTATTAGTAATTGTTGTTCTTTGTTTTTTGTAGCACTGATATTTTTGGAAATATTCTTAGCTATGAATTTTTAAACCCATTGTGTTAAATTGTGCTTATGTCATTTTGTGCTAAGAATAAAGAGTAATCAATTTGCTCTCTCATTTGTCGACACACTTAGTATTCTGCCTAAGCGACAGGTTTCTTTCAGTCACGTTTGTTCTTCTCCATGTTTCTAATTCTTCCAGTATACGTGAAGAAAGCTGTGGTTGGATTGGACATGCATACGTCGCTGTAGAACTTTTGTTACACTATTTATTTCTGAAGAAAGTGTGGAATTTATTTTGTTTTTGTATTTTTTTGTTTTAATAAGTAGCTGAACAATCTTCAAGGGATTTAAGCTGTTTTTGTATTTACATTTGTTAAACCATCCTTACAGTTTAGAAGTTTACCGAGTTTTTGTGGGGGTGTTAATATTTTGCCCAAGATTCTACTTAGTGTTTCCAGAGCTTTGCTGGGTTAGTTGCGCTTTTTTTATTAATCAAATAAGTTCAGTTGGTGATGTAGGTAGATTATAAACTTAGTGAATACTTCAGTGTTTAATTTTAAGAGATTTTTTTTTAATGAACCTTACTCGGCTGCAATCAGTCCCAAAGATCCGGAATTCGATACCCCAATGAACAGACTTTAATGCACACCTATATGGTAAAAAGACTCACAACAATCTAAACAACAGATATCAACGAAGTGTACTTCGGGGTGACCGAGAGAACAACACACCCGCTCACTACGTGCGTGATCATGTGTTCAATTCCCAGTGGGGTCCATAAAGCGAAATGGTTTGGAACTCACTTTACCAAAAACTGTAGGTCCCGTCATTTGCAGGTCACCAATTCTGCTTGGATGTTATAACAATTCTACAACTAACAAATATGAACTATAAATACAGGCAAAAATAATATTGCAATAATAATAATAATAATAATAATATGAAGAATAAACCCTCACATACAGGTTGAATTTTGTTTGTAACACAACAGATATGTAGACATCAACCAACCAGAAAACTAACTAAATACCAAGCATAGTCACTAGATTCGTTCTTTCACTTGTATCCTCTCAGTTTCAACCTTCCACGCATTAGCTTAGATGTCAAAGGGTATAACTGACGATTGTTACTAATAAATTAGGTATGAACTCAATATTCCTGCGCAATTCAAAAACGATCAGGTAATCAGACAATAGTACAGAAACTGCTGCTTCACAGCCATCAAAACTGTTACAGCTCGATTCGTTCAATTATTATAGCTGTTCAACTTTGAACTCAATTTACTCGAAATCAAGTTTACTGCATTTGTAGTTCTTAGATTCTAAGGTTCATATACATAATCAATATACATATCGCTGTAAAATGTTAATCAGGACTCAGTTTGCGATTTCTAATGAAAAAAGAAGACCTTACCAAATTAGAGCCTTATCTAATTTCAGTACGGCGCCCTCTTCGATATTATTGTAAGTAGATTTTGCACATAGGGGTGTAGAACCTTTTTTGGTTGCAAGCGAATTAGTTTCATACCCCTAATTTAAAAAATAAAGTATTTTAACTTCTGTGTTGAATATTCCGTTGCAGGCTCAAATTAAACAAAAAAGTAAGTCCTCTGGAATCTAGTTATTGTTTTTTTTTCTCTAAAGACAATGAGTTTTAAGACACTGGTATCGATGCACCAAAATCTGTTGAATGAAGTTCAATATTATGTAGCTATTTTATTAATCAGTCAGTTGATTTCGAAGATTTTTGTTTTTTTCATTTCACAGTCTGTGATCGGTTATCCTCCCCTTACGAGTCGGTCGCCTCAGGAAAATTATGAAAAGTTCTTAAACTGGACAACTCGATGTCATTATGTTTTGGTGTCTTAAACGTAATTTTTTGATATTTGCAATGAAAAATCTAACCTGACTTGTCCAACCCATTTCCGTGAAGTGAGAAAAATGTTGAAGATGTATTGCACCTTCGCGAAAAAAAAGACACAAGTTAAAATTTTTGTTTGTTTGTTTTTTTAGTCTAAAAATAGTGAAAATATCTCTACTTTTACCGGAAAAAGTGTCGCAAGTATAACTTTAAAATTGTTCGGTATAGGACTCTTGTGTCGTTTTTCCGGTAGGCACGCTACGTTTACTGTCTATCAGGAAAACTGTCACTTGTCAGTTGTTTCAAAGGCACTGTGGAATGAAGAACAACGAGTTCTCCAGAAAAGTGACATAATTAGAGTTGTGACGGTTTTGAAGAGAACTCTGTGTACTCAGACGTGTACTTACTTGTCAAGAATATCGGCATATTTTGTTTTGTGACGTTTATCGTGATAAAAAAAAACATCGTTGTTGTGCTTGTGTTACACATTAACTAAAGCTTTTTGGATTTGTGTCCCAAAGGTTTTAGACGTATCGCTTCCTTATTAGTGACTTCACCCTCTTGTAATTATTTTACGTCATGGCTTCTCGTAATGAGTTGATTTTAAGACTGACCAAACAGGTACAGAAACAGTCCACAAATAGCTCTATTGGTTCCGATAATGCAGATAATAATATGTTGTAGTCTGTAGTAACACACGCACCAGTAGACGACAAAGTTGGAGCAACTGCATCACTGTGTACTCTCGCAGCAACAATTTCAACTGTAAGTAGATTTTGTACGTCCACGTCTGAAGATTTGACTGACGAAAACCCCTGCTCGTCATCAAATAAAGGTAGTACACAAGAAAATACTGTATGCGATATGGATGTTAGTGATTCTACCAATGAAGATTTTGATGATTCTGATGTTGGCCTAAACTACTCTGCTTCAGAATGTGAAAGTAGCAGTACAGATACAAATTGTTCAGTGAGCAAATAAACTGGTTTCTCGCAGCGGGAGAAGGTGCAACGAAGAAAAGAGTGCTGCATTGTACATAACGGTGAAAGTGGTGGCGTTGTTGCTAGTGACAACCAAATAGCAACAGATACTCAGCTCTACGAAAAGGGGAAAGAGACGCTCATCCCCACATAGCAAAATGTCGTCCCAGGAATATCTGATGGATCTCCTGGCAGGATATCGGGACGTCCGTAGGACGTCCTGTTTAAGTCCCGTTTTCATCCATGGGACGTATAGTTATAATTAATCCTTCGTATAACTATACGAAGGCATATCCTTCGTATAGTTATAATTAATTAAATAATAATAATAGTAAGGTCGATTTAATTTATAGAAATTCCAGGTAGGTAATCCCGCACGGCTTTCCGGGGGACATCCACGGGACCTCCATACGGGATGAACTGTTTGTATTACCCACAGAGTTATCCCACGGACGTCCTTAGGACATCGCTATGGGAGCTTGAGAAGTCTGACGTTAATGGGATCTAAATGGGACGTCCCAGGGATGTAATCTGCTATGTGGATCAGCACCAGATAAATGGTTAAAGAATGTAGCAAAGTCTCTTCGGAACAAAGGACAAGCTTATGTTTCTTCCTCGAAAACAAAATAGCAATTTCCAAAAAAGGAAGTCAAACCACCCTGCGGTGCAAAATGCAGATTAAAATGCTCCACAAAAATTAGTTTACAGACAAGACAAGAGATGTTCACAAAATACTGGGAACTAGGTGATGTTGTGAGACTTCATTGCTTCTAATATGCGGTGCATACAACCTCGTTACCGATACGCAACCCAAGACAGTAAGAGACATCTCAATAATGCCTTCTATTTTGAAATAGAAGGTCAACCGATTAGAGTGTACAAATGGTTTTTTAAATCTACCTCTGATATCAGCGATAGACCAATTAGAACTGTAATTGAGAAGAAGGAAAGCAAAGGAGGATTCGTAGCAGAAGATCCACGTGGGAAGCACAAAAATCATAAGACTGTGGAACACATTCGTAGACATATTGAGTCCATACCTAAAATAGAAAGCCATTATTTGAGGTCTAAAACAACTACAACTCGCCAGTTTATTGATGGCGGTAAAACTGTTGCTGGCTTACACCGCGATTATGCCAATGACTGTAAAAGTCCTTCTGATGGAGATGCGCTCCCATATGGAAATTACGTAATGTATCACCGGATTTTTACCGAAGAGTATAATATTTCATTCTTTAACCCAAAGAAAGATCAGTGACCTGTGTGAGGCATTTAAAACCGCTGACAACTCAGAGAAAGATGAACTAAGGAGCCCTTATGAATCTCATATTATTGAAAAAGACTTATCTCGGGTTGAGAAAGCAATTGATAAAGAGAAAGTGACTGATAATTTTATTGTCGCGTGCTATGATCTACAAGCTGTTCTACCATGTCCAAAGGGTAATGTGTCTCTTTTCTATTACAAATCAAAACTCAACACCTTTAACTTCACCATTGCTGAATTAAATAAGGATGCAGTTTGTTGTTATGTTTGGCATGAGGGAGAAGGCAATAGGGGTTCTTCTGAAATTGGAACGTGTGTGTTGAAATTTATCGAGGAGAAGACAAAGAACAAAGACAGCGACTTTGAGTTCGTATTTTACTCAGACAATTGCTGCGGACAACAGAAAAACAAGTTCATTATATCAGCTTATGTGTACGCGGTTATCAAATATCCTGTCAAATCTATCACTCATAAGTTTCTTATTATAAGAGCCACAGTCAAAATGCAGTAGGCAATGTCCATTCAGTCATAGAGAAGCAAATTAAGAGAGCATTGAAATCAGGACCAATATTTCATCCAGATCATTACGTTTCACTCATTCGAACTGCAAAGAAGGGAAATCCGTACAAAGTATGTGAATTAAGCCATGCTGACTTTATGGATTTGAAACATTTAAGCGATTGAAACAGATTGGAACCAATTTCCAGAAAAACACTGACAATGAAGGTGTGAAAATGAGTGATTTGAAAATAATTTGTGTCGAGAAGAGTAACCCTTTTGTAATGAAATACAAAACAACTTATGATGAAAGTGAGCCGTATAGGATGATTGCTGTACGAAAATCGCTTCAGTCAACAGGGAACATGATGTCATACCCTCTCGACAGATGCTCAAACATCTATTTCAAGCCATTATATAAGCAACGGCTTCAAATACCTGAAAAGAAGAAGGCTGACTTGTTAGAATTAGTCAAGAGGAAGATCATCCCTAGTTACTATGCTCAATTTTACAACAGATTGTTGTCAAGAACACTAATTTGCTCGGCAAAGAATTAATCTCAATTCAATCCAGACGTTTTGTAATAGAGTGAATTCTGTGTTCTTTTACTTAAAATGAGATAAGTGCGTTGTTGTGTTTTCTGGAAACACAAATACACTTGTGTAAAGTTGTTAAGACTAAAAACAAAGACAGTTCTTGTAGCGAACTAGACACTTGAATTTCGGTATTCATTTTTTTACGACGTTGTGGCGTAAGTTTATCACTTTTTCTATTCTGCAATTTTTTTACAAAGTGCATGCTTCTGTTCAATATTGAGTATTACATAATAAACTAGCAAGTTGAAGAAATTATTAAATGTAATTGTCCTTTCATTTTCAAATATGGCATCTCTCAAATTACTGAATAGTCGATAAATTGTTCAAGAAAAATGACACAACTCTAAATAGTATTTTTTAGGATTTAATTACACAATTTAGGAAATACAAACAAATAAAACAATGTTGTCTCTTTACAGATATTCTAATGTAATAGAAAAAAATATCACGCTTGTACTATAATTTTTGTGTGGTAGTACAAAGCATTACTCATTTTGAAAACTTACTTTTTGCTCTCCTGTAAAATTACACTTTTCCGATTTGTGTCATTTTTCTTGCGAAGGTGCGGTATATAACAAAACAAAATCCTAATCTGACTTTTCTAACCTGTTCCCGTGAAGTGTGTAAACTTTCAAAAATTGTGTTAAATTTGAAAATGTAAAATGAAGCAAATTGGAGCAAATATTTATAAGTACAAAGAAAAACTAGTATACCTATTTAAAAACAAATAGAAAATGAAACAAACATTAACTCGCTGGTAATCGAATCCCGGCCTCTCAGCCAGCTATCCAACACTGTACCCATTACGCTAAGGCGAGAGCTACCGGCAGCTACTTTCACGTTGTTTTTATTATTATTATTATTATTATTCGCGTAAATCAGCAGAACGTTAACAGATGACGCTTAAAAATAATTTTCCTGAAGCGAGCTACTCTACTCCCCACTTTTATTTTTAACTAATAAATGGATTTAAATATATTATATAACCATTCAGAAAATTGCCATTCTTCTTTTAGATTTCTTTATTTATCACATAGAGAAAAAGGGTATCAATTTATTGATTTCACTAGTACAATTATTTCTTTTTAAGCTATTAGTTGCCATTTATGACTCTATGGGCCAATCCGTCTTTGCCTTTATTGTCATCTAGACCTACTACTTTCTATTTTCTTATTAACTGTGTATTGGACAGAACTTGCAGTTGTGGCCTAAGGCCGTTAACAGGTAAGATCGGATGACATGCCTTGAAAGCAATGCCTCAGGGGAAGTAGATGCTGGTACCTTTATACGCGGTTTGTCAAAGATATTAAAGCAGTGAAACTAAAAGAAAAGCTGAGTGAGAATGATAGATATCAAGATTCAAACCTGTGTACGTTTCCAGTATTGATCCACGACGTTATGCATACACTGTTAAAAATTTTCGGAGACATTCCTGGAGAAAGCTAGACAACTATAGCAGCCTGAAAATTTCCAGTAACTTGGCTAATAATAAACAGTCACTTTGCAGGTTTCAAGAAAAGAAAAAAGAAGAAAGCTGATTTGAACACGGGTTGTTGAGTTAGAAGTCCAGCGTAAGTAGGTAAAACAGTATAGAGTAGCAGAAGTGCGTTGTTTGAGCCCTGGAGACATAAACTAAGTTGATCTCACAATTTACACCACATTTTAATATTTTTTGTGTTTGTCAGCTACGGATCGGAATTACCATTCGCTGAGAATTTCCCAAAAAAGCAATCAAGAAGGTCGCAGTAAACACTTAATCAGATTGGACTCAGTTGGTGTAGGAAATTTACCCTGGAAGTCGTCATCAGTTATGACTCGTATGCATGTCGTGAAGCAAAGTAACTGAGTACTTCTATACAGCATATAGAGCACTAACACACAGCAGCTTGGGAGTTGCTGTCTTGGTGTAGTGGTCAAGGCATAGGATAGTTGCTCGAAGAGCCCGGGTTTGGTTCCCGGCAAGGTGATATTTTTTCATACACGAGGCCACTTGCTCGCTGCTAGTTCACCACAACACCAGCAGGTGTCTCTGCAAGGAGGTAAAGTTTCCGTATCAATTGAGTCGTGATCAGAATTCCATACACGGCCACGGTAAGAAACCGTTTTCTTATTCTGCGCATGTGCAGAACTGAAAACTGAAAAAATCAACGTAAGCATAAGAAAAGTCTACTTTTTTTATTTCCATGAAACAACATGAAATACAGAAACTTCTTCGGAACTTTACTGACAGTTCCTAACAAGCTTTACAAAATATTTAACAGTGCATAACCACAGGTGTATACAGTAATCGTGTAGGAAAACGACCGTAAATTCATTGAAAAGATAGAGTGCAATCATTCACCTGTTGGAAATTAGGTTTATCCACACAGATGTGCGTCAAAAATACCATTTGATTGAAGAATGCATTCTCATTTTGTTTGTCTTTTTAATTGTTTAAACTTATTTTATAAGGACGAGACATACAGACGTGATCTAAAGCTTGTCATTATCTAAATTACATCCCTCGGCGAACACCTTATTGAAACAAAAATAGGAGAGGTAGTATAGGTCCTTATTTTAGGAATCATCCGGCAATTGCCTGGTGAAACTGAAAAGAACTCTAAAATTAAAGAGAACCATTAAACTAGAAAGATTTAGGATAACCTAAATTATTCCTGTACTTTGACTTGTACATATATATATATATATAATATTGTATATCTTCGGATACGAGAAGTTAATTTAAACAGCAGACTGGAAAATAACTGTGGCTTCTAGTAACTATTTAGAAAGCAACTTGTGGTCGTTTATTTCACAATACAGTACCAAATCCAGTCAAAAATAAAATAAAAGAAACTTTGAAATATGGAACATTTCAGGACAAAATAAATGAATAGAAAGAGATATGAGAAATTCTTTCGTACATTTATTTTGCATGTAGAATGCTTTTGATATACGGCCGCTACTTTTTAAGACGTTTGGCGCCTTCATTGTTAAAAGATAAACTAGTATATATTTCTTTTTTTTTTAGTCATCCCCAGCAGAGAAATCATTCTTACTATCCAGTACAACGAACTTTGTCAAATATATTGTGGTTAAAGAAGATTAATAAAGTTTTACGTGTGCAAGAAAGAGTTGCCATCTTCTTCGTTTTTAATGTTTTGTGACAGTAAAAAACAAATTCCCTTCAGTTAATAATAATAATAATGTCAAATTTGATTGATATCATTTATATATAATAGGGTCTACTTAAGAATCTTGATAAATTCATAGAAATTTAATATCGGGTATCCTGTACAATTGTTACGAATTTATCAAAATTCTTAAGTAATAGACATACATGCTACAGCATATACAGGGTGTCCCTACAATAATTATCCAAACTTCGTTAGGGGATTATTTACTTTAAAACGAGAAAAAAGTTCCTTTGACGTACTTAAAAAATATGTCCAGTTTCGCAGCTTCGACAGGTTTCGCAACGTAAGAATTGTTTGTGAAGGAATTATAAGTGGTTTGATTTCGAATGTGATTTGCTCAGCCGAAACGGCTTACGTCATTACTTTTAGAGATATGACGTCAGTTTTAAGGATGCTGCCTTTATTTTGAACGCCTGTAGCTCCGAAACTAGACATATTTCGAAATTTCTTCAAAGGAACTTTTTTCTTCTCTTGATGTTTTGGATACTATTTTAGGGACAAACTGTATATTAAAAATTATAGTACTGAACTACCCACTGTTTATTTGGCGGTAAATTCAAGTACTGGAATAGCAATTCAACAGTTATTACTAAATTTTAATACTCCTAATTTTGAGGTTTCTTTCACCAATAAATAGAGCGTTTGCTTTGGCGATGCATCTTTCTTGTTGCATAGAATGGTGGAATACTGCCAGAGAACCAATCCCAACCTCTCTAGCTGTTAAAGAGTGAACTGAAGTGAAGTGAAGTAAGCGTACTTGTAGCTTGAAACCCAACCAAAAAGGCAAGTCATTTTGAATGTATGTTGCCATTCGAAGCATCAGGCAGCAAGACAAATGAGCGGTTTGCTTCGAGATAATGAGAATTCTTCCATTAACCTTCGTCTTTTCCGACGGCAGCTCCACAAAATTTTCCCATCATTGCAATTTTCTTCATCTTCTTCTTCTT
>JAGDQP010071466.1:0-10630 GCA_022664845.1 Lepisma saccharinum | reverse complement strand
TTGCAGAATAAGACAGAGGAACAACTTGGAAGGATTGATCAGATAAACACATAAGAAGATAAACAAAACCGAGAGATCAGAGCGTTTGGAGAAATGTTATCGTCTGCCACTTCAGTACTTGACACTGCTACCAGTGTAATGAAGTTTTCGTACCTCTGGTACGTGCTATCATGCAATACATTGAATCGTTTTTTTTTTCTGAAACGACACATGTCAGGAAATTCAAGTTTTGAAAAAAAATGTGCAAAACTGTTCTACACTCTACTTGGGAAAATCTGAGATGTGGTAACATCATAATAGTATAAAATAGGTGTATGCAAACAGAATGCAATCATAATAACATGTTCTGATGTTTTATGTGAGCAATATGGTAGTTCTTTAGTGCCTGACATGTGCTGATTTAGAAAACACCGAGGGATTAATACAGATACTTCAGCTCAGAATATCAATTGCATTACACGGTATTGTACCATGCCTTGTACAGTTTTATGCAACTACTCACTCAGCAGGCCAGTTAACAAGTTCATCGTAAAAGCTACGATACTCGTATGGTATGCATTACAGTACTTTCTTAATATCATTTTGTTTCTCAGCGCTGAAGGGCAGTTTTGTCTCTGGGTAAACTGAACTTTTTGGTAGGGTTTTATGTAGAGGACGTCGAACTCCGAGTCTGAATGTATGCTTGACCAAGCTGTCGATGAACACTCTAGTACTTCCGACATATTTGCTGCACCTACAATAGTTGACAGTCTACAGCGTAATTTGCAACATGGAGGAAGAAAAGAAAATGGAGATGGTATTAATTTGCTAACGTAAAGCAATGGACATGCACGGGAAACATAGTATTACCCTGTGGTTACTCTGTTTTGGGTCAACAAGAGCGAAGCAAATTGGTGTTCTTAATTTGTTTCTTGGACTTTGTTCCTCCGAGACTTATATAGTCTCATGCTTACAACTGATAGTACAACGTTTCACGAAGAAAGTGCACATGTCTATGACATGTGTAGTTTCTCCTAAAAACGTCTATGTATTACTAATATACTAAGCGCAGGCAACAGCTTGACGAGTGCAGTTTTCTCACAAGACGTCCGTTTACGCATAACGAACACAGTGCTGTTGTTAACTCCATTTCTACAAAAATTTGGAATGTGTCTTTTAAAAAAAAAAAAAAAACTATTATTATGATTGACGTTGAATAAGTAATATTGTAAGATATCGGATAGAAAGAACTTTTAAACGATTGTGTATGTTTATGTAATTTTTAAAAAGAAAGGGAGTTAAATCCGGAGTCGGAATTTATTGCTTAATGGAAAGATTACACTAAAGCAGGAAATAATAATAATAATATTCTTTACGTTGTAATCCCATTTCGTTCAGAACAGGACATGATGTAGATACGATTCCAAAGGAGACGTACGAGTTATTCTAAACGAGTACAAGAGATTCTAGTGTTAGAGACAAAATTCGAAATTGATGGAACTTTGTGTTATCGAATGTCAAATGCATCACAGTCTCACACAAGACACTTATTGTCTTGTGTGAACTAACTAAGTATTCATGAACTAAGCCTGTAATTAATTTACTGTTACCTGTGAATGCAAGTTGCAATCTAAGTTCTAGACACACTTTCAGAAAATGCAATTGCAGAGTTATTTACACAGTAATAATACACACAAAATTTAATATATGATGTACACGAAGATTATAACATGGTAATATTTAACCGTTACGCTCACCTAAATGCTTTCCGATACGTAACAATATTTAGTGAACTTAGACAAGAAATTTGAAAATACTTCGCCAGGGTAATACTTGAATAAGTACTGCACTATACAGTATCAATTCCTTATTCAGCTCCCTACATGATGTCAGCTCCAAATCTTTGACTGTTCTACAATATTTGTGTTGCTGTAAAAGTGTTGGGTAGGAATTGGGTAATAGCACAGGCGGATTTCTTTAGGTTCTTAGTCATTTCTAAAATTATATGTTTGTTACAATTTCAAAATCAATTACGTGAAGAAGAAGGAACACAAAGGAACAAATAATGGAGAGAAAATTATTCAAGAAGAACGAATGAATTCATTTGGATAGCATCAACAGAAATATAAAACGAATACTTAAATTAAGTAAAACTAGACGCATACAAGATAAATAGAAAGTGAAGGGTTTAGGATATAATCATGGCAAATCGTATTGAATATGAATAGAGCCATTGATTGGATTTTTTTAAAAACAAAATAATGCAAAAGTTATTGAAATTTATTGTCTATATCACGTGAAATTGTAACTTTCGTTTCAGTCCCATCAACTTCCAATAACTTGAGTACGAAATAAAATTTAAAAACTATTCTAACCTGATATATTCAACCATGCTCAATGTTGGTTAACATTATCTGACACCTTCAAATAAGTACGATTCATAGTTACTTTTTCGAATCATAACATTGTTCGTTGATTGCTAATAATTTTCCGCACTAATCATACAAGCTTTTATTGATTTTGATATGATTATACGGCGACAGTTTTCTATATTATTCTAGATCTTTCATCTTATCAGCTATTTCTCTTCGGTATCTATTATATTTATACATTGATTAATGTGTTGTTGACAATATTTGTATTTATTATATAGTACATTTTCTGAACGCTTGGCGTTGCATTATTGATATACATTATTTTTACATTATTGTTATAACCAAAACTATTAAAAATATCCAAAGTTTCATCAAGCTATAATACTTTCATGTGTATCATATGAAATAAAACAATTTATATAAATATCTCTCACGTAACTCCTAATACGTCAATAAAATTGAATTTCTTACATGTTTTCAGTTCTACATTGCAATTGAGATATATTTTACGTTTAAACAATATAGCAATTTGTGACACGAGTGGAAAACACAGTGCTATAATTTTAAATTGTTGTGGACTATTAATAAGACAAATCGATAAAATAATAGAATTACGAATACTTTCTCTTATTGCTTTTCAGATTAGAACTTTGATATAATACTTGTAGGAATAATGTAATCATTATACACACACTGGCAAAACATAAACTGTAACTTCTGGCATAAGGATTTCAATTTACTTATGATTACTCCAACAGTTAATGTAACTGGGATACAATAAGTGATCACATACACGTGCACAGGTCCCGAAGTACAGGGGTGGGAACAAACAATATTTAATATACTGTATGCCTTCAGTGAGCGTCAACACTCGCCTGCAATTTTCCATGCAGACAATCACAGAGGTGCTGAACGTTATTCAGTAAAACATTATTATATCTATAACACCTGTTGCAGTTTTACAAATCAACAGATCACTGGAGATAAGGGAATTTATTTTTTTGCAAATTTTCTGTGTATTGTTTAGAACAACACTGTTAGAAAATATAATTGTTGAAAATGTACTGAAGTTGTACGTTTCAATAAAGAATTATAATAATTGATTAAATTAAATGTGTTGACAATGGATTCTTTTCGGTAATCTGTCATGTTTTGATATGGAGAAGAACGGCATGTCCTTAACACTTATTCACAACGCAAAATTATTGTTATTTGAGGAAAATAAAAATAAGAAATATAATATCATGTGTTAATGCTAAAAACAGATCTGTCTAGGGTAGATTCAAATATTACAAATAATTTCAACGTTTGATTGATTGACCTATTATGAAGTTATATAGTGAATTAGATATGTTCATTGTATCATGTATTTTTGCCTTTTTCACTGAATCATTCATCTTTCATTCGTCATTGACAATGTCAATTATGATTATTGTGTTCCTATGTATCTTCTCTAATCAATACGCGTGAGTCAGCGCGAATGTACAGATACATGAAATTAAATTTATTATATTGTTAGTGTATATTTACGAGTTTTCAAATTTTATATTCCCGTATTTTTTATTAATTCGTATATCAATCATGACCGTTTAATAGATTACAAGAATTTATCAAAACATGGACATTTTCTCCCAATATTTACTTCTATCGAGAATTAGATGTTCAGTGTTGAAATAATCTGCCTGAGTCAGAGGAGAACAGTGAAATGATTCTGTTTTTTAAAAAATTTCTCTCACAACTATTGAAAGTGCTCGTTGTGCCATTTACCATTTAGTATTATCGTAGCCATTTAACTCTGTAGCTAGTTTCGTGCGCCACCTTTGAAATGCAACTGCCAATTACCGGCTGTTGGTTCTTTATCTGGTTAGTTAATTTATTACTTCTCTGGCTAATATTTTAAGTTCGACACACAGCTTGCAAGGTAAGAATTTACAACATTATTAATATTAGTGAAAAGAGGTTAAAAATTTCTTAATTGTTATTGGTATTATTTGGGAATGTTTGTGATTTTCTATAAATAACTGTAAGAAGTGAAATGTTGGAATTCTTTTGCTGGATAAGCTATTTGACTTACCACATTTTTTCAGGCTATAAGAAGTTAACATTTTGTGTTGCTGCTATAGGATATAATCAATTGAAATCTTTTTAAGATAGTATGTAAATTGCTTTTTGGATAATTCATTTTGTTACAATAAACATTGTTGAAATATTATATTACATGTATTTGTCGTAAGATTACAATAACATCAGTCATTAAAAAGATAGTGCCTATGACAGGTACGGTATGGTGAGTTAAATTTCAATAATAATAATAATAATAACGAACAATAATCCATCCTAGACCAGGACTACAAGAGTCAATTGCGTGAATTCTAGCTGTAGTTTTATTTATTGATAGTATAAAGAGAAGCTCACACGACTGAGAGATCATTCAGAAACGAATAGAAATTTGGAGAGGCGTGAACCACAGTAACCTAAAGACCTTAAATATTTTTTAATATGAATTTGGAAAGATTAATTTGTTACCACTGCCTGGTAGCTGAAAAAAACTTTATATCCATTATTATTTTTATTTTATTTTTTTCGTGCAATTTTATTACGAAAGAAAGCTGGCAAGTTTCACCAAATAGAGAAATAAGCAAATTAGAAGTTTGGAGTATGGTGTCTTGAAGCTCAAAGTCATTTCCGGAATTCGGAATACTTTGCCTTCCGGAATTCCGACATTCCAAAATTCCAATATTTCGAAGTGTCCCATTTTCTCTGGTGATCGAATCCGGGATTCCTCCTACAAAATTCTTCTCTAATCTCATAAACTTTAATTTAAACAAGCTGCATTTTTAAGTAAGGTCGGATATTCCTACTCTTCAGAACTCCAATATTCCGGTTCTGGAATCACAGAAATTACTATTCTGGTTCCGGAATTCCGAACATTTCTGCTTTATGACTTCCCCAGAACAGTCCAAGCAATTTACAAGATGAGCTGAAGGTAGTAAATAATGAGTCAGACTGGAGGGTGCCGATAGGCGTGGATTCCGAACATTACGGAGCTATTCACGTGGCTGTGACGCACGTAAAATGCCAAGGCTTAGGGTAGCTCACAGAAGCAAAGATTGAAGGTGTGCGTAACATTTGATATGTTATTACAAAATTTGTTGTTAATGATCATGTTTAAGCTTTCATAATTGACGTTTCTGATATCAGATCCGCAAATGATGAATAGATTGCAAAAGATAGCAATTATATAACAGTGAAAATATGTTACAACACTATATGTTGTATTTTCTTGGTAACGAGGTAAACATTGATGTAAGTTCAGCAAGAGATTTGCCTGGAAATTTCTATTCCACATCAGATAATGAGAATTATCAGGAAATTTTGACATTACAAAATGGGTAATAAAAGGACCAGGTAAACCTTTTTCATATATAAAGAATAAAATTAAGTTCTTCTTCTTCTCCTTCTTAGTATTATTATTATTTCAAGCACTGTAGCTGTAAAATTCCTAAGTTTTACTTTACATGACAGCTGTGTTTTATTGAACCGAGTCAGTAATAGCAATGAAGCTCTTATACCTTCACTTTGTACTTAAAAAATTCCTCCGAGGTCTCTCGACCAATGATAACCTATTTTCACACAGCAGTAGTGTTGGAGGATGGACATAACGTTTGAGATTAGTGAAAGGTCTCCATGGTTATGGTACTTTAAGCAAAAAAACATTTTAAAGCATTACTCAAAGACGGATGGACTTATTCCTTTCAAATGTAGTGTGGTGATAAACAACCCTCCATGATGTAGTAACACCAAAACTTTCATGTTATTACTGTTTCTATGGCAACAAGATTTAATTATAAATGCTTAACATTCGCGCCTCATTGAGAACGGTTAAGCCAATTCGATTCAAACTTCGTATGCTTTGTGAATTGTGATCATTACTTTCCCCGAGCTTTCTTTGCTTGACTGATTGCCATTGTAGTGACGTCACACGCAACAGCCAATGACTCCTTTTTTTTCCTTTCTGCGCAGCCTTCTGAGTTAATATTATCAAGGAAGATCCCCATGAACTACAACTAAATATCGGTAACTACTTGATAGATGAGTTACGAAAAGGGAAAGCACTTTGGACAAAAAGTTACTAATATTAAAAAGTATTGCTTAGATCTAGGCCAAGTTAGATTCGATCTAGTGGAAACGCCAAATCGCCACCCAGCCAAGGAAAAAGTGAGAGAGGGAGGTAACAATATAAAAACAGAAAGGAAACGAATTATTATTAGAAAAAGAAAGTAATCCAATGGAAACTTAGTATAAACAGAAGGTATTACTTGTAACAAAAGAAGATAAAGGAGATTTTCTGCAAAGCAATATGGAATCTGACATGTTTGAAAGCGAAAATTAATGAAGAAAACTATTAATCCTTTCGTGTGCCTGTATTGTGATTTGCTTTCACGTAAATTCTTATTAAGGCAGATGAGAAAAGATTAACTAGTCAGACTGATTGTGTTTAACTACGGGATATAACAAAAACATTATTGATCGCTATCCATTAGGTTAGATGTAAGCTGTTTGTAATTGGGTGAATTAAGGAAATACGTATATATTGTGGTTTTATGATGTGATTGATGTATTAATGGTGTTTTGTGTATTTCTAAATTATGTATTCAGTTACTTCATTGGGCATCATTATTATGTTTACGTTAGGTAACGTGAGACTTGATTACGTAGATTTATAGTGTTAAATCTCTTTCAAATAGAAAGGGAAAACGAATTCAAAGAAGGTAAAATCAATTACATTTCGTTCATAACGATTGTTCCAAATAATAAATTCTATATCGGAACAATCATAGAAATACCCTGTTAATGTTTCGTAAATTCGATGATCACATTCGTTTGAGAATTTACAGACAACATGTGTAAATATTGAGATATTATTTTAGCTATGAATATTAAGATGTTATTTGAGATTTAATAATTTGTTTGATGTGACTTTAGACACAACGTAGAATTAGTGAGTAATTACTTCTATGAAGATTGATAATGTTGATGTCATAATGCAAAGTAATCCAAAGAATAATTACGGAGTAAGAAAAGATTAGGTAATACTGACTTGTTAATCTGAATAAAGAGAAGTTCGTTGTGCTTGGAACTGTTACTTATTAGTAAATACTTTGGGATATGTGTAATTTCAATAAGTTGTGATAACCACTGAAGAATCCCAACAGGTAAGAGAGGAAATCTGAACTATAGTGAATAAAGTATACTTGACCAATCAAGGATTATCAATCTACGTATATTTAGTGGCATATATTAAAGAAATAATTACATTTGAACAAAGATATATACATCTCAAACGTTAATTGTCTTTGATTAGATTTGCTCTACAAATACACAGACCCACTATTATCACGTGAAATAAACAAAATCTCAAATTTAGTTAAGCAACGAAAATAGCTCTTATTCGACAATATATTTTTCAGTTCTCCTTTAATACAAAATATTTCTTTCTACATAATGTAATATTTCAGTTATGTAAATGAAACTCCGATACTTTTATCTAATTTTAACATTTATTTTTTAGAGCATAACAGACTGGTGTCCAATTACAGCATTCTATTACATATTAATTATTTAATCAATAATTATTTAATCAAGCATAACAGATTGGTTACATTAATTATATTTAATGTAATGAGATTTACAGATTGGAAGTGTTCTACAACAAAATGAACGTATGAATATGCAGAATGAACTAAGTCTCGTAATTAGTAACCAATGTCTTTAAGTGAAAACTGCGTTAACCCCATATAACTCCCATTATTTCCATCGTCACTGGTTTCTCTTAGGGTTTCCGTTAGAGACAAGATTTAACAGATGAAAATGATAAGCATTTAACCTACTTATTCGTAGTAAATCATAGTTAGTGACATCAAGTTGTTTTCGCAGGACGAAGATGATAAAAAATCATCTTCATGGCTTGATAGCCCTTGCAAGAATGATGGATTAGGTGCTATTATGTATAGAAAGTGAAGGAGCGCGAACAATATACTACAGCAAAACAATAATTAATGTGTTTATATTACACAAATGTAGAAAGAATATAAAGTTTTAATTAATAAACCATTGTCTCGGTGTACATTCATGTACTATATTTAAAGCTTCTTAACACGCCTTATGAATATTATAAAAATACCTTCTGTTTCGTTCATTAATTATAATGTAAATAGAGTAACATATAGTTTTGTATATATCTAATTACTACATGAATCCAGATTTAACCACTATCTAGATCTACTTTTTATATTAATCAGTAATTAGGGACACACTATAGCTCCGTATAAAATTGTAAAGAATAACAACTATTTTTTGAAACCCCAAAGCCAAAGAGACGAAGCTTCTAAAAGGATGTTTATTAGAAAATATTAAAGTTTACGTACGTGGCATTGAGCGAAAGCTACACACTTTCTACACACAACAATGCAACTTGAGATAAAAAAGAACTTTGGTAAACTTTATTTTTATATGGGCCAGTCAAGTAACAAACGCCTCAGTAGCAAACGTTCTCCATAGGATTCTATCCTGGGCAATATCAAGCCAGTTCTCATCATAAACACATACTTTTCGAAGACCCTTTATAATATTATCCTCCCAACGTCGTCTCGGTCTTCCCAACGGTCTCTTGCCATTTGATTTACAAACCATAATGGAATATAATCTTCGTTTTCTCCCCATCCGAGCTACATGGCCTACCCACCTTAGTCTTACAACAAGATTTCATTCTTACAACATCGGGTAAGTCATAAAGTCTCTGAAGTTCTTCATTGTGCTGTCTCCTCCATTCTCCAGTCATCTCGTCCCGTTTATCTTCTTCAAGACCTTATTTTCAAACACTCGTAATTTATGTTTATCTGCTATAGTCGTACTTCAACTATCGCAACCATAAACTATTACCGGCAGAATAACAGTTTTGTATATTTTCAGTTTCAACTTTCTTGATATTAATCGCGAGGTTAGGAGTTGCTGGACTGAATAGAAACATGCCTTGCCCGATGCTAAGGGACATTTTATTTTTTTACGTGACCTCGTCTTTGTTTGATACATATGCTGCCAAGTATTTAAATTTGTTTACTTTCTCTATGTTCACATTCTTAATTGTTATGCAGGCCTATATATTTCCCTCATTCCCAGTGTTTCTGCTTGTTATCATGTATTTTGTTTTCTCTACGTTTGCCTGTAGACCTATCTCATCGCACGCTTCTACTAAGACATCGGTGTTACTTTGTAATGCATCTATATCGTCCCCTACACGAACAGTTGATTTAAGCCATTCAATGTTAATCCCTTTCTGTTCTCTTTGTTTTCTGAATCGCAGGTTCTAACGAAAAGTTGAAAAAAAAGTAATGGTGACAAGGCATCACCTTGTTTCAATCCATTGCGAATCTCGAAACTATCTGACATATTATTACCTATCCGTACTCTGCTTATGGGGTCGCTGAGATACAGCCTCAATAATTGAACCATTTTTTTCGGAATCCCAAATTGTACCAGGATATTGCATAGTTTCTCCCTTTTCATAGAGTCATATGCTTTCTTAAAATCAATGAATAGCTGGTGAACAGTTTCATTGTATTCCCATTTTTTCTCAAGATATTCTCAAGGCGAAAATCTGGTCCAATGTGTATCTATTTCTTCTAAATCCACATTGCTGATCTCCGATTATTTCATCTACGTATACGCTTAGGCGAGTTATAAAGATACGAGGTGTGGCTAAAAAAAAACCGGACTGATGTTACAAAATCTTTTATAGGACATTTTGTACAATGGGAACGCCATCCCCTTCAAAGTACTACCCTGCACGATCCCTACACCGTTTCATACGACTCTTTCATTGTTGGAAGCAGTGTTGTCAGTCATTTTCTGAAATCATGTTCATGACATCCGTCGGTTTTCTTTTCACAGCTTCTACTGTCTCAAATCTGGTCTTTTTCGGTGCTGACTTCACTTTGGGTAATAACAAAAGTCACACGGAGCAAGATCCGGCGAATATGGCGGGTGATCTAACACTGGGATGCCATGTTTAGTCAAAAATATCTTTACTGACAGGGTCGCATGGACAGGACCATTGTCCTGGTGCAGAATCCATGACTTGGTTTGCCACAAATCAGGTCGTTGTCTTCTTCCTCGCTCACGAAAGGTTCTCAGCACATCAAGGTAATAATGTTGGTTTACAGTTTGACCCTCAGGTACCCAATGAACGTACACGATCTCACGGATATCGAAAAAAA
>JAGDQP010071464.1:0-10630 GCA_022664845.1 Lepisma saccharinum | reverse complement strand
ATGGATAGGAATCAGTGAACGTTGGTAATTAAAAATTCACTTTGTGTAGACTTTATGGTATTGGCTGGCAGGATTTAATGAGGAACCAGTTAGTTGGCTGGTTACAAGTTGTTGTTTATGTAATTCAGCATGTCCGATGATGCCAAAAAGGTAGTTAGTTGATGAAACTGTTACCCGTTTCTAATTTTTAATTAAAATATATTGATTTGGTCTGCTTATTTCTTCTATCTTAAGCATATGAAAGCAATGCCTTGACGTAGAAAATATCATATTTACTTTTTTATGAGATTGGATACCCGCATATCGATAAAGTCTTGGTGATCTGATGGTTACCATGTCTGTCTCTCATGCCTAGGGTCGTGAGTTCGAATCCTAATAAATCCATTTATTAGAAAACAAAATTAGGTTAATGAGTTCAAACTTGGTACACACAATCTTCTATTTTAAAACATTTTTATTTTCAATTATTTTCCAAATAATATTTTTTTGAAGAATACATTTCTCAAATAATATTTCTGCCTCTACCAGGGTGAGTCATATGTTTTTTAGCGTTGGGTGGCCCCGCCCACTCGATGCCGGAAAACCATGTGCAACGTGTAGAACAGGTGAAGGTGGTGGTGGCAGAAAACGTGTCACGTATCAGTCTAATCACAGCGCTAACGGTGTGTGGGAGCAACTACGCGTTGAATACACAGTTGGCAGGACAATGTCTGAGGAAAAACTTGTGTGTCGTGTGCTTCTGCGCCATTACTGGAAAAAGGGGTTGAATGCAGCAACAGCAGCCAAGGAAATTTGTGCCGTAGAAGGTGAGGGTACTGTCCACAGCTAGAAAGTGATTTCAACGTTTTCGGTCTGGTGACACCAGTCTCGATGACAAGCCTAAGAGTGGACGCCCTGCGACGAAGGATATCGATGCCTTCCTGAACGCTGTTGAAGGAAACCAAGGAACCAGTACCCGTCAGCTGGAAGATGAGGTCCAGACAACACAAACCAGTATCGTTCGTCATCTGCATCAACTTGGGTTTCGCTGCAGGCAACCGAGAATGGCTCCCATCATTTTGACTCCCGCTCAAGCTCAACAACGTGTGACCATGTGTGAAGAACTGCTTCGAAACCCAACTGACGACAGGTCGATCCCAGATCATCACGAATAATGAAAAGTGGATCTTTCATCGTTATCCTGACACTGGGCCAGTGGTTCAAAGAGGACGGTTTGAAGAGAAGACAATGATGTGTGTGTGGTGGTATTTCGAAAGTCCGGTGCACTGGGAGCTCGTTCCACATGGTCGCTCCGCAGATAAGACATTGTATGCTGAACAGCTGCAACAGGTATACGAAATTGTGCGCCGTCGTTATCCAGCACTGGTGAACCGAAAGCGACTGCTCCTCCAATTTGACAAAGCTTCATGCTACAGGTCAAGAAGAGTCCGCCAGCACATTGCAGATATGGATGGCGTGAACATTTTACCATACGCCCCTACAGTGCCAACCTTGCGCAATCTGATTTTCATCTGTTTCGTTCCATGGCACACTTCCTGCGGGACAGAAAATTCCATTCGGTGGATGATGTGAGAACGGGCATTACTGAGTTCTTTGCTTCAAAACCTGCAGCCTGGTATCGTCAGGGGCTTGTGTCACTGGTGGAACGTTGGAGAAGGACCATACAGTGTGATGGGATGTACTTCGCCGAATAGGCTTCTGTGGTACAGGGGGAGGCGGTTGCTGAACATTATCCATGAAAACGCTACGAACATATGACTCACCCTGGTATTTGTGAGTTTCTTCTATCACGATATATTAAAATTGGATTTAAACTATATGGCCTGTAACTAATATTACGCACTTTGAATTAACATGAATTTGAATTAATTTATGGCTTTGAGGTATGTAAAGTTCAGGCCGGGATAGGAAAAGGGAAAGGATTCGGGAAAGTGTCGGCCAGGACATATGTTGAAGGTGCAATCCCGGCATTTGACTAGTGTGATTGAGAAAAATCCCTGAAAAAACCTGTCAGGACGGTCCGCCACTGGGATCAAACCCACGACCACCCGAATGCCCCGCCAACGCTCTACCACCGAGAATTCGCAGTGAAGAATGAGCGGGAATATGTTACTATTCTCAACACCCAGTATATTATATTCGTATATTAACATCTACAGTTATGATTTGTGTGCATGTGTGAATTGATTTATGTTGTTTAAGCATAACACTCGCCCGGGATAGAGTGGGGTAAAAGATCCTGGAAGGATTTGTTTAAAATTATTTTAAGGTCTTTAGGCATATGAAGATCAAGTCGGGATAGGTTTGGGAAAGTGTGTTGGAAGATAGACGTCTAGGGCCTATTTATAGGCACCATCACAGCGTTTGCCTGGTATGGCTGAGGAAAAATATTGGGAAACCTCAGTTAGAATGGCCGACCGCTTGCAATAGATCTCAGGACTTTCCGAATACTAAGTCAACGTTCTAAAACTTTTTTGAAACTTTGTTCACCATAAGCGGGCTGTATTTGTTCAATTTGATATACATTTTTAATATGTATGGACCGATATTCTTAGAATTAAGTTAAAATCACACACACACAAACATTCATGCCAGAGTCGTAGTACTAACTAGGAACACTTCCGAGATGATAATCTGGCACAAGCGCAATTTTGGGCGGAATGTATGGCCAACTAACCAAAATGGCATCATACAATTTATTACGACCCGCACTCAAAATTTGAGGAAGAAAATAGTAAAACGGTTGGAAGTAATTGGACGTCATAGTGACAGGCTCCGACGCCATCTACTGTAAATAAAACGACCAAAACACTATTTGTCAGGTCCTACCTTGGTGCAGCGGTAAGACGTTCGCTCACTAAATCAAAAACTTGTGTTCGAATCCCAGCAGGCGCAAGATTTTTTCTTTTTTCCTTCAAAATATATATTTATATGTTCGTATTTATTATTAATAATTGCTTTAGCATACAAAAAGAGGCTACTGAAAGCTAGGCTATGTATACCTAGGTAAATATATATAAACCAGGTCTGGCCCGCGAAGTGTGCAAGGGGGGACGCTGCGTCCGAAGGGAGCTGGTCGGTGTCGGACCCCGATTAGCGGTGGGTATACGCAATGTAGCACTTTTTTCTTCGAGTTTTTAAATTCAATTTCCAAATTATCTAACGTCACTACAAATTTGAATTTTGCAAATCCGACCGAGATATCGTTAAACTACAAAAAAAAAACACACACACACACTTTAATTTATTTTGGGGTTAGGTTAGCATCTTTTGAACTGAAATTTGGTGGAGAGCCATCATTTTTGATGCTGGATATGGTAGTATTTTCATGACGATTTCTTCCAAGGCACTTTTTCACCATCTTACCCTGCTAGGCTCTTTCGGCCTGCACTTTGGATTAAACAATTTATAGGACGAAGTTGGTTCTTTATAAAGTCAATTTTAATTGCTTATGTCTTTCGTTAGCAGGATGGCGTTGGAGCAACGTGCTGGACTTTTCAGTATTAAAGCAAGCCAACGTACGTTCAACCTCTGTTGAAGTCAAGGCTTTTTACAAGGCGAGCCTGAAGAATCTAATCATAATTTATCATACAAAACGGAGAATCCTTCAGAATGTGGAATCAAACAACTGAGTCACTATAGAGAAGTACTCGATTTACAAATGTTGGTTACAAAATGAAATCTATGGAAGTCAAAGACAATTAAAAGAACACGTCATTAATTTGAAGTATCCAATTTTCATGTTATTATTCTTAAAAAGGAATACTATACCATTTATTAAGTAGCATGTACGCTGCAAGGCTATGGAGTAGTAGCTAGCGACTCAGACTTTCAACAGGGAGACCTGGGTTCGATTTCCGACCAGGTATTATCTTTTTCTCATAAAATAATGGCTGAAAACATAGATTAATCTTCGGTTCGAGAACATACGAGACATAGAGCCGAGAATCGGAGTAAACGGTGTGCTTGTTCTTCAGCATGATGATAATGTAGTTCTTTTATTTTCATTGGCTTTTCTTTCTTCCTGTCTTTCCTGACGTTTCCTTTTCATGTCTATGCTTCTTTTTCTTCTTCTTCTCTCTCTCTCTCTCTTCATCTTTATTTTTCTATTACTTATTGCTACTCTCTCACTTTCGATGTGCGTGTGAGTGTTCCAGAGCTAAAACGTTAGAGAGAGAGAGAGAGAGAGAGAAAGAGAGGATCCTTTTCGAAGGATTTACTTTTCTATTTAGGTACACAGTTATCCTTACCCTCTCCGTCTCTCTGCCTCTTTCTCTCTTTGTTTCCCTCCCCTTTGTCTTTCTCTCTGTATGTGTGTTTGTGTGTGTTCGAACAAGACAAATTTTCTGGCATAACATAATGATGGATCCTGCATGATGTTCATATTATTATTTTCTTTTCCTTTTTTCTTAATCCTATCTGTTAGAACTTACGTGAATGTAATTTCTGTCTCTCTCGTGTTTCTCTAAATGATGCTCAAGGACTAGAGCTTTTTTTCTCCAAATCGAGTAATATCTTGGCATGTCATGTTTTAACACACATTTGTACTGTCATGTTGGTTGTCTAACTATTAGGCGTACAGTGAAACAATTCTCATGGAGGAAATCGCTTCTATTTCTTATACACCCCACCTCCATTTACTTTTGTAAGTGGATGTACATTTTTTTCACATTCGCCTCAGAGAACAAAGTCCTGGATAAGATTGTACAGAAAAGATTGCCTCAAGTTTCAGAAATCAGATGGAACTTCCATTCAGGATCTGTCAATACAGTGTATGAATACAGAACGGAATTAACTGAAGTAATGTAGACAACTGAAGCAAGTGAGAGCATAAAATTACAAACAACAATTGAACGATAAGCTTCATTCAAACACAGACTTCAAGATAAATCATTTTTGTTCTGGCTAACATTTTTTCATACTATCATGCCTCATGATGAGATTATCAGTGACAAAAGAATATCAGTGACCCAGTTGAAGTATGAGAGAACATCCAAACCTTTGAAGAATGAATTCTGAGGGTAAGAGAGGAAATTGATGATATCACCGAAGAGGTTGAGAACGAATTAGAAAATGGTGATCACATTCCGTCAGAAAGAGCACGCTTTGCTAATAAGGAATCTAAATGCTTGAAAAGAGAAGCATAGAAGTTGGTGATACAAGTGAAAGGGAAATAAAATGCAGATTGGAATTTTTAGACATCTCATGCAGATTGGAATTTTCTGGACATTTTTCAACTACAAACTTACTTTTAGTTCAAAATTTTGACAGCTATCATACTAGGTTTCCGCTGGAGTATTTAAAAGAAATTGTGGAGAAGTGTCCTTTTTTTTAAAGAAAGGACTCAGAAGTGAACTTTCAGTAATTTATGAAACAGAAGAACTGAAATCAGTTCCTGGTGCAGTTCCACTTTGGTCGCTTGTTATATCAGATGGTTGGTGTGAAACATTCAGAGAAACTCAAAAACTCTTAAAAGTGTTTCATATGCCTAAGTCTACTTCCGAGGCTGAAAGATGTATTTCTGCACTTAAAAGGGTCAAGACCTTCCTTAGAAACACTATAAAAGAAGAGTGATTAAGTGTCTTAGGTATGGTGTCGTGCGAAAAAAGCAACAGAAAAGTCATAGACTTGTTTGCAAATCAGAAAAATCGGATAATGTTTTACCGTTCTCACTAATTATTTGTACTTCTGCTGCTCATCCAGACTACTAACAGGTATCCCATCACATTGTTAGATATGTATGCATTTAAAGTTTATGTGATATGTTAGTAAAGATACACAATCGAAAGCTTATATTCAAAACTGATTCAATAAATGATGTGTATTTCTAATTAACTTGGTTGGGTTTTACAGGAATTGTTTCTGTTTATAATACCGTTTATATACGATCTTTTATACTCGATAATTTTGGTGTTGAACTTTCTGGCACTACCATCTTATGAAGCCACGAGCCACTACTGCTTGAAGCACATTATTTTCTGTCTTCCTTCTCATCCTCGTTGGTTCCTTCCTTCAGAAGAATGAAAACAGTGTCTTTGTAGAGATTCTTTGTCTCTCCTCTTCAGGTGCAGTCATCCTTGAGAAACGCTAATAGAGATGAATGAGAGAATGTGAATAATGCTAAAAGTTCCAACGAAGGACAATTTTCAAGATTTTTGCAGAATGTTGGAAAATGCTGAATCAACTAAGACGTCACGAAGTGAATAAAGTTCTGTGAATGATGGAGCGCTTCCAAACGAGTGTGCAAAGATTTTTCGACAAGTTAAATGGTTTAAATTATTTATGTTGTCGTAGGAATTCTGCCCGGAAATAGAAGATTTTGTTATTTCTATATACTGGGACACATCTAGTTGTATTTTTAATTTACATTTGTTGATTTATTTTACTATACGGTACAGATGATTAAGTTGGTCATTATCACAGTCCACATTCATTAATAATACATTTTCGTTACTATTCTATTAACTGCTTATGTTCGTTTATTTACTGTGACAAATAACCTATTGTTTAATTCACATCTAATATAATGGGTCCTTTAAATTTATTTGCTGGGATATTAATATTTCTTTGGATAACACTAGTTAAGTCTGCATTTAGTCCATACATTCATTATCTCTTTGTTGTAGGCTTTTGTATGATTAACTACCTTGTCTTCATATTGTATATTCCTTATATTCCCATTTATGTATGACATGGACTAAGTTGTCCTAAAAAATGTGTCATTCTAGGGCACACATAATAAAGTAACAATTGTTCGAATTTATTTTAAGTTCTTTAGGCATCTTAGGCTTAGGCCGGGATAAAGTGGGAAAGAGAATGTTGGAAGGTATACGGTCAGGGACTATGTAGTAGGTACTATCCCAGCATTTCCCTGGTGTGAAAATATTAATAGTTGTTGAATTAATGGTACAATGCTATCCATGAAAACCAACATACGGTGGCAAATTCAGTACGTATGGGTATATTTCCTTGATATTTTATAAGATTTGACGTAACCTTATGACATTACTATAGCATGAGAAGACATCTATAGCGCAAGTTCTGATAGCGTGCAGCAGATGGAAGGATAGAGCAAAACAAACTAAAGTGCAAACTAAATCATGGCCACACCGCTAGAAAATCGCACTTTAGAGGAGCAGTATTTTGTAGTAAGGCTTTTGTAGTCAAAAAAAAACTCAACCAGAGTGACATTAAGTGAAGAGTCCTCCAGCAAGAGACCTCGGGGTGGACGAGAGATTAGACCGTTTGCTTTCAATGCGCGTAATCACAGGTTCATATCTCGCCAAGATCAATTGAACGGAGGGAACTCAAACCTAGTCTATCTTTGGTGAGTTAGCGTACTACCGATGACACTGTATAGTAGACGTACGGAAGAGATAAGTGTGTATACATCCATTACAGGAAAGGCGGTATTTCTCAGTGTCGAAGGGTGCGAGTGAATTGATATTTCTGTTTATTTTGCAATCATTGCACAGAGACTGATCATTTTACTATCGTCATTTTTCATTTCGCTATTCTATTTCATTCATACATACGAACATGCAAAAGCCACCTAAAGGACAATACCAACTGCCATCTGTAATTCAACGAACATCATCTAAAGTAACAGCAAAACTGACTAAACTTGGAAAAACTCCAAACCATAGCAGAAGCACATATTAATCCAGATCAAGATCTCCACCACAATGCTCTTCACCGACATATTCTTCACCTCCAAGCAAGCAAACTCACACTCTAAGTGCTACTGACTCGAACATCGACGAATCCATGAACAAATCAGAAGAAATTGATCAAGAACACCAGCAGCTCTGAAAGTTCACTCCTTACTGCTCACAAATTTTAATGTTCAATATCGGACTTCTAAACTCCTACTGCATAAGCTATTGAAATATGTACATAGAGAAATCGTCACTGAAATAACAACTACTCACAATGATATTATCATCAAATCACCAGACACTGACTTCGCCACCAAAATCCTCAATAGACATAGCTATGAAATATTTTTTAAAAAACCGCTAAGTTCACTCCTCTGAATCAACCTCGCATCAAACAACCAAAACGTTCACCTATGTTGTCAGTTGTAATCAGAGGGGTCCCACCTGACACAGCAGTTGAAGAAGTAGAACTCAGACTAGAAGCACTATCTCTAAATCTCTAAATGCCTCCGCATCATCACACAACAAGGAACTTGAAGCTACATCATCCGAGTGTTTACACCTTATCAACCGGCAATAGACGAATTGTTACGACATGGAGCATACATTTACAAGAGAAAACATAGTGTCGAACCGTCCCGCACGCAACCACCAATACCACTCCGTTGTGAGAAATGTAAGATATGCGCTATCAAACTAAAAACTGAACAAACCTTCAAATTGCTCCTAAATGCAACCAATGTCAACAGCATCATCCAACATATTCATATAAATGCCAAGCCAAACCAACGCCTACAATCGAAAACAACCTTCCAGCCGTACCACTCCGAACACCTGAGCCTAATCCAGCAATATCAAACAACAACTCTATGTTTGTTAGCCTTACTTTCGTAGTTCCTAATGAGTGACCACGTATATCCAGAGTAAAACTAACAATGAATAAAAGAGAAGTGCAAACGCTATATTAAATGAGTCATTTACCATATGTACTTTCAATGTGATTCCTACGATATAGTAACTTTATTTTCAGTTCAATACTGTAAATGGACAGTATACAATTTCACACCTTAGGATCTATTATAATACATACCTTAGTCCATGACACACTGCACGTAAACTAAGGTCTGTCCATTAGCTTAGTTCAGGTTAAATTATTCAGCATGCAGGTATTCGTTACGTTCAAATAAGTTAGATTCTTTCTATAACATGCATTACAAATAGGCTAAATTAGTGTAGTCTGAGATTAGGTTAGTCGTATATAAACACAGTTTATAACAGTAGAATAGATTAGGTTAACCTCGGTAACAACTATACTCTAGCCCACAACACCACAAGTTGTGTTAGGTTAGCTTATATAAGTTATGTTAATAACTCCAGAGTGAAGTATCAGGTATACTATACTTGATGATTCCAGACATACCAGTTTGAACACTGCCATTCCATCTTAGACACCGTCTCTCGCTAAGTACTAAATATCTGAGATTTCCCAAAGAGATTAGGGGCATAGACACAATATTTGTATTAGTATATCTTTCGTGAAAGCACAGCCCAAAACTAATTCAGAATTTGATAACATCTTATTTACATTGTTGGCAGTTCAGATTACAGATGTCAAACACCAAACACATTTCCGATAAATACATATTTTGGTTTACCTTTATACGGATTCCTTCCTGAGTCTGCTGTGCCATTCTTACCGGAAACTGACAGGCTATTCTGCTTCAAATATGTCTATTAAATAGAAGTTTCGTAGCGAACTTCACTGTATCATACTTCGTTAAAATATATGAAACATTCCGTTCATATCAGCTGATTTGCAGCTTACCAACACATCAAGTTTTATAAACTTCAATTCAAGTTCCGATTATTCTTTATGACGTCACTCGCCACAGAGTATGTATTAAAAAGAATGTACACTCAATTCAATCCTAACACTCTACTCCAGCACCAACCATAGAACAAGTCATCCAGTTCATAACCCTTACTTTTCAAAACCTATATCCACATAATTGTAACTCAGTCATACACTAGGTCAAGTTAGCAGCTCTAGATATATTCAAGGTGCAAGTACATGTTACTAACTCAGGCCCTTACGTTTTCTTCACCATTTTACCAGCTACTACAACCTGAAAATGCAACTTTCATAATAATCCATTTCATATTCACTCTCATCCTCATTGATGCACAGTAATCATAAATGTTAAATGTATGGTTCATCTGTTTATCATTACGACCTAGCGTTGCCTCTAGGCCAAGAAGATTTTCACTCATTTGTCCCAATTGTTAACAACGTGTTGTGATGTGCAATAAACTTCATCTTCATCCTTTCATCCCATCATCGTCTGTTCCCGAAAATATGGTTATAAGTATAATAGTTAAAGCATTCTTTATTTAAAGATTTAATAAATATACGATAAATAAATAATTTCACCTCTCTTAGACCAACTCCCGCTTTACCGATATCCTAATATTTCTTCAAAACTCTTCCCAATGGCAAGAAGTAACCCTTGGGTGGTGCTGGTCACATCGGTGGCTAGCAAAGCGGGAGAAAAAAATTGAATGGAGTGGTTCGGAGCCTACTTCACCCAAATGTGTAGATCCCGTCCATAGGAGCTCACCAGCTCGTTTAGGACGTTAATAACAATTCATTTACTCTTCCAGCAAGATAGAGCAAGCTGTATAAGTGAGAGGAGTGTACCAGTTGCCAGAAAGATTTTAAGAAAGCAGAATACCTGTCGTTAATAAACAGTGCACGGACTGTTCGTTGACTGCCACAACTAATACAAATGCTCTTATTCCTGAGTATATGGGAATTTCTGTTACTACTGTTGCCAATATGGAGAATATTACCGCTGGCTTCCCTCATTGCATCATTCAGGAAATTCTGAAATATAATTATCTGTTTGCCATGTACTTACCAAGACAGCTGCTCTAAGGTGCAATTCTCTAGCAAGACGATCATGATTTTCCCA